>CBVK0100455777.1:0-12379 GCA_900067695.1 Picea abies
GTAGAATGTTTTCTTAATAATAATCATTGAAGACAGAGACAACAACAGCGATGGTTTTCTCCCTATTTGGGTTTCCACCTTAAATCCTGGTGTTCATGTGTCCTATTCATCTGTGTTAGTTTATTTTGTTGAATTACTATTTAAAAGACATATAATAAATGAATAAATCCATAATAAGATCTCTTGATGCACTACTGTTTTCATAAGAATATACAACAACTGGTCTCTATAAAGTAGACTAAGATTTTTTCAATGAAAGAAAAGTGAAAAATCGATTGATAGCTCAAAATACTGATTCACCCCCTCCCCTCTGAGTATTTCTCAACAACTATCAGATTTCATCTGTAAGTACCCTACTTACGAAAAATAAATGTAATCCATTATGCAATCCTACCACCAGTGGAGGCATTACATTCTCAGGATGGAGACATTCATCCACACTTATCATAAGCCATTGTAGTTCATGCAAACACAAGGAAAATTGCAGAATGACCGCCATAAGAAGTGGTCCACATATTTGCAGCAGTTCCACCTCAACATCAAGTTTAAAACAGGAAGTACCAATCTAGTCGTTGATTGCCTCTGTTACACATTATTTTGGTCACTCTGGTGATGTCTTTACAGTTATGTGTTCAGGCTCTCATAAGGACATTTTGCCTGAGAAAAGTGATTGTTATCCTCCTCTACAAAACATATTTTTATAATGAGTTTGCAGGCTTCATATGTTGCAGGGTGCAGAAACCTTGATTCTCGCAGGCTGCATTATACCTGGATTGCGAGGGGTTCGCAGTTTTCTCTATAGACAGGGTGCAAAACTATTTCAGAGCTAAAAAAGGAATAAAAGGTTACGAAGGTTCTATAAGAGGATATTATAGAAAATGATTTGGCATTCACATGGTTGGCATCCTACTGACTTCTCAGATTTAGTGGGATCATCCTCATCCCTTTAACCATCTCTCCTTCTCCTATATAATGAAAGTTTTTTCAAGGAAGAGGTTAAGCAATATTGAATAGAGAATTGATGAAAGAATAGGTTCAGAATTGTGTGAGGAATCATGTTTGAATTGGTGCTTGAGGCCTCCATTTGTCCATCAAGCTATAGTGGATCTTCTTCATGCAAGTTTGGAGCAAGTGTGTGTGTTGGAACAAAGGACCACCGAAAGGAAGATTGCAACATCAAGGCAATCTGGTTGTATCTTCTACTTTCATTTAATATAATATAGTGGCATGTCCCTTTCCCATAAAATCACTCATATTTTATTACATGACTCCTTCATCACATGTTTAAGTCTTCATTGAATGTATTATTGTTGCTTTCACTTTGGTCGATTTGTGTTGTTGTAGATCTAACATTACAAGGAAGCCAAAGTGAAGCGGGGACAAAAAAGACATAAGGAAGCGATATCTAAAGGAATGTCACTTATTCCTTCTTTGATGACAAATTCAATGATAGTTACTTAGGGAAAGCATCATGTCTCGTCCTGTTTTGTTCTAGATCCAGGTGGATCTAGGGAGATCAGTTAGTGTCTGTACCTACCGATTTATCCAATAACAAAATTGGCGACTCCACTGGGGACTTTATGTATTGCTTCAACCTGGCCATTGGCCAGTGGGTAATAGGGTGTTGAGTTTTCATGGCGAAGACCCAACTTTTCGGTAAGTTCGGACATCATGAAGTTTCTAAAGTGGCTACCATGATCAGTAACAATAGCTTGGGGAACACCAAACTGAGCAATGATATGATTGAATATGAATAGTGTTGTAGTCTTTCTCATATTTTCGAATGTAGGCATCGCCTCGGCCCACTTCGTAAAATAATCTACGGATACAATAATGTATCCATGCCCCCCGGCTGAGTGAGGGTGACATGTCATGAAATCGATACCCCATTTCGAAAAAGGTCTAATGGAGACTACAGGGTGTAGAGGAGCAAGGTGTGATCATATTTTGTTGTTGTATGTTTGGCAAGCATGGAATTTTTGGACAGCAGTAATACAATCTTTGAATAAAGAAAGCCAAAAATATCCATCTCGTAAGATATTTTGGGTAGTAGCATACCCATACATGTGACCACCACATGCTCTAGAATGGAATTCATTCAAGGCTTTCTCGGCTTCGTCAAAGGTGAGACATCATCGAAAAACAGAGTCAATCCCACGATGATAAAGAGTATCACTGAGGATAATACACTGATGGGCTTGGTAATGTATGCGATGGCGGTCAGTGCTAGAAAAATAGGGCCGGAAATTCTGAGTCTGGAGATATATAATGATATCCCCATACCAAAGGTCATCGGAAAATGTAGTAGAGGATTCATTACCTGATGAATCCTTTTTCTTATCAGTTCCGATTAAGCTCTTTTCACACTCCATAAAAACGAAAATATTTTCGAGCGATCTTGTTCTTTTAACGCTTGTAAAAGTATTTTAAGAAAACATTCAATGGACAATAGTTTATCACTTTTTTGGTCTCGTCGAACTAATTTACGAAAAAGGAACTGGGAGAGTTCTCTTTAAGTGTTTTTCAAACTCTCAAAACATGAAAAACTCTCGAGTTTTCTATCTTTGGACTCATTAAACAAACATCGAAAGGCCCTTATGGGACTGAACCACTCCTTCCTAGGGTTCATTAAACATACTATGAGGGACTCATCCGAAGGATGAGCTTACATCAAGCATATGTTATCCTCCTCAAGCTTGCGTAAAAATAGAGAGGTACTCGCCATAAATGGTGGGGGGAAATTTGGGAAAGAGATGTGTCATTGTATTTATGTTAGTGGCAGTTAGCATCGCTCTTGAACATGGCACCCCCCTTCATCATTTGAATCCAGGTTGGGAAATCCATTTGTCTCTCATCTGACTTTCTGCAAGTTTGTATCTTGGGTCGTCTTTTGAGTCAATGCTGCCAAGACCTGTGTCGTGCCATCCATATGTTCAAGAGAATTTCAACCATGCCCTCTATTGAGTCAACCATTTGCAATTGTCCATTCTTACCATGTCGGCCTTCCCTGTGTCGGTTTCAAATCGTATTTGTACTTTGACTTATCCTAAAATTTGTTACTTATTTCGTGTCATTGATTGGGGATACATTAAGGCCCTCCTGCGATGAGTCTTTTTCCGTCAACTCCAACTCCTTATCCAAAAATAAGACTTAGGAATTGTTTAGTACCTTAGAGCTTGCATGCCTTAATGGCAGGTCTCTTAGCTTTCGACAGTGGATTCACATCATTGGTCCCTGGTCGAGAGATTCCACCGAGTGTTCAAATTCAACTCATTTATTCACATTCATTCGGATTGTACTTAGGTACCTTGGGAGTCATTGACATCAATGGTGATTTCCCTCGCACTTGTTAACGGTTTTCATCAATGATCGGTAATCAAGTGGTTTCTACCATTTTCGACTTCGACGCATGTAATCACATGACTATATTTGTACTTTCAGACGATGGGATTGAAGACCCCGGGTCTGATTTTTTTGATCCAGGTTGCGATGGAGTATTTATGATTTGATTTGTATTGACACATAGATCCACTTTGTATGTCACATGGCTATGTCCTAATCTGAGTCTTCTAACACCTAGATCCACAGTGTATTCCTGGTGGCTATGTAGCATTTTGATGACATGGATCCACAGTGTATGATTGGTGGCCATGGCCTACATTTGTGATTTCGTTCACTTATAGTCTGAACATGGGAATGCTTACCTCATAACTGGTATTATATTCTGTAGATGCTTGATTATTTGCAAGTTTCTGATTAGGTGCGATCCTTTTTTATGACACACACACTCATTTTACAAAGTATTTCGGCCGTCACAGGTTCCAGCCTCATACTTTGGGGGGCATTCTATTACACATTATTTTGGTCACTCTGGTGATGTCTTTATAGTTATGTGTTAAGGCTCTCATAAGGAACTTTTGCCTAAGAAAAGTGACTGTTATCTTCCTCTACAAAACATATTTTTATAATGAGTTCGCAGGCTACATATGTTGCAGGGTGCAAAAACCTTGATTCTCGCAAGCTACATTATACCTGGATTGTGAGGGTTCACATTTTTCTCTATAGACAAGGTGCAAACCTGTTTCAAAGCAAAAAAAGGAAGAAAAGGTTACGAAGGTTCTAGAAGAGGATCTTCTAGAAAATGAGTTGGCATTCGCATGGTTGGCATCCTACTGACTTATCAGATTTAGTGGGATCATCCTCATCCCTTTAACCATCTCTTCTTCTCCTATATAATGAAATGTTTCTCAAGGAAGAGGTTCAACAATATTGAATAGAGAATTGATGAAAGAATAGGTTCAAAATTGTGTGAGGAATCCTGTTTGAATTGGTGCTTGAGGCCTCCATTTGTCCATCAAGCTATAGTGGATCTTCTTCATGCAAGTTTGCAGCAAGTGTGTGTGTTGGAACAAAGGACCACTAAAAGGAAGCTTGCAACATCAAGGAAATTTGGTTGTATCTTCTACTTTCATTTAATATAATACAGTGGCATGTCCCTTTCCCATAAAATCACTCTTATTTTATTACATGACTCCTTTATCACATGTTTAAGTCTTCATTGAATGTATTATTGTTTCTTTCACTTTGGTCGATTTGTGTTGTTGTAGATCTAACATTACAAGGCAGCCAAAGCGAAGCGGGGAAAACAAAGACATAAGGAAGCGATATCTAAAGGTATGTCACTTATTCCTTCTTTGATGAAAAATTCAATGATAGTTACTTAGGGAAACCGTCATGTCCTGTTCTGTTTTGTTCTAGATCCAGGTGGATCTAGGGAGATCAATTAGTGTCTTCACCTATCGATTTATCCAATAATAGCCTCGATTGACCTCCAGTCACAACACTCACCACATTGCTAGACTCTTGCATCCATGAGACCTCTGGGTGGCCCCACCTCTATGTGACAGATCCCAACTTTGCCAACACCTACCAGATGTTGGGCACCAACACAGATGTCAATAATTTCCATATTCAGGACGGGTTATTGTGCCATCTGAGCCATCTCTGCATTCCATCAAGTGAGAGAGCAAAGCTGATTTGGGAAGCCCACTACAGTCAGGCGGAAGGACACTTCGACGTGGAAATGACAATGGAAGTGTTGCAACGACATTTTTAATGGCTAAAACTTTGACAGAATGTCAACAAGTATATATGGTCCTACACTGCCTGTGTTATTTCCAAATCGACAATCAAGAAACAAGACCTATACAATCTTTTGCCTACTCCTAGAAGGTATCCATCTCAATGGACTTATATGTACAATCATATACCTACTCCATAACAATGCATTCTTCTTTGTAATATGAGTTATCTTTTGACAAACACCATTCATTACCTGTGCATTTAGTTATATTATGTTTCACTATTCATTATATATTTTCAAACTTTCAAACTAACTCGATAGGGACTACACTGTCATGCATCTCTTGTTATTCTATTAACACGGTACATATCAATATGAAGATTCCCCCATATTGAATACAATTATATTAAACAATTATATATTTCATTTTAAACTCAATTCCATGTTATATCACCTCTAACTAATCAAGAATAAGGAAAGGGGTGGCCTTTAAGGATGTAGTTAAATATTGGGTGTGATTCTCTTTACATTGAGATCCTTTTGAAAGAAATAAAATCTCTAATATCCCAATGTTATTTAAGGTTTATGATTGAATTCAAATAGTGAAAGAATTTCACATATTTAAATTTAAATACTTAGGTGAGTAATTAAGGATTATAAAGACTAAATTGTCATTGAATGATTTTCAAAGCGCTAGTGCACTGTCTCCACCATTAGCCAAAGTTGTTTTTCTACTGAAAGCTAAAGAGGAAGAACAAATTATTCCCTTCGACCCCCATTACAGTCAAAATAATAGAATTGAACAAAAAATAAGATCTATTTGTCACACCGTGTTGGATGGAATGTTTTAAACTACCAACAATCCCAACATTCACCTTTCACGTATCTTCGTCATGTTTTCTAGTATGATTATGAAATAATCGATACTCAATCAAATGTTAATGAACCAACCTCACTACTAGTAGTTATGAACACCACCTCCCCAGCTAAATATAAAAGTAAAGAAGGTATTCAAAAACATCAAGTGGCACAACATGCACATTATAACATGAATTTTCAATTAGGATCAACCATTATGTAATGGAGAAATAAGTTGAAGACCATACAGAACCTATTATCAAGTTGGAAAGTTAACGACAATGGAGATGGATGGATGAAGACCAAATATTGAAGCAGATGGGAAGATGGAATCCAAAAAAGTGGAGAGCATGGATGGGTATATGGGAAACCCAAATTCCACAATATTCATGAATATTGAAGCAGATAAATATGTGGGAAACCCAAGTCAACCATATTATAAAAATGAAAAATGCGCTAACGAAGCTTGAACCAAACTTGAGCATATTACTATAGAAGTGGGGAACATGAATGGGTATATGAAAAACCCATAGTCAACCATTTTATAATAGTGGGTAACATGATAATGAATATTGAAATGGATAACATGCTAATGTCATGGCTAAGTGAGGGGGGCATGTTGGCCCTTGGTTATGGAAGGAAGAGAAGAAAAAGGAATAAAAGATAAAAAGCGAGCTTCACGGGAGACACAGAGACTGTCACTGGGTCGAAGTGAGAAAAAGAGCAGAAAAGATGGAGCAAAGTGCGGAAAAGCAAGTCGTTGGATGAGGATATCGAGGATGATAGATAAGCAAGGAAGATGAATCAAGGACAGCTTAGCAAGTGGAAAAATCCACTGTTAGCACCGCACGGGAAGGAAGGAAAGACAGGCTGGTGAAGCTCGGGAAAAGCAGGTCAAGTTGACCTAGGGTTTTAGTCACCTAGGGTTTTGGTATTTAGGGTTTTGGACACCTAGGTTTCGGCCTAAGGCTGTCGGTGAGGTATTTTAATGTATAAATAAAGGTCAAGAGGACCTGGGTCAGGTTGGTAGAAGTTGGTATGATATCATTGTAGATCTAGCTCTATTGTGTTGTGAGAGATTATTGTAGTGTGAGAGAGAAGTACTGAGAGAGAGAGCCTTCTGGTATTGTAAGATATTCAGTTGTGTGCGAGGATCAGGTCCTGCAGTTGGGTGCACAGGAAGGGGAGAGAAAGAGAGAGAAGAAAGAAGATCTGCTAGCTGAGAGCACAAACAAGAACTGTATGCTTTACCTTAATAAATCATAATCACAGTTCTGTGGACGTATCCCTAGAGAGAGGGTGAACCACGTATATCTTGTGTTGTGTGTGTGATTGATGCTTTGATCTCTGTCATTGTTATATTGTTACTTGCATTGCTATGTTAGATTAGACCTATAAATGTGCAGACTAGATAAGAGAAGGAACTGATATATGATGATTATGAAGCTGTTTATAAGATCCACTTGATATTCCCCTGGTTGTAGACATATCTGTCCTGCAACCCCCTCATAGTTGCTTCGGGTGAGATTGCATCTTCTTTACAAGTGTTGCCGAAAGGGCCAGTAGCTAGGGCTTATTGGTGCACTCTTGGAGTGAACCTCGGGTCTGCCCCTGTTCCAACAAATGGTTTCATTGTCAGGACAAGAATCTGTGTAAGGGAATGTCAAGGTGGTTCCCATCGAAGACAGATATTCAAAAGTGGATAGAGGATCAAGAGAGGGACTTTGTGGAAGCCCAAAACAAGAACCCTAAACTGAGTACTCAAGATTGGCTACAAAGATACATCTTCATCGATATTCATGAGATCTTATTTGGAGGAATCCATCAGGAGCTACACGAATGGTTGGCTAGGTTAGCTGATACCCAGCTTGAGATCAGATCTAGACCTCCTATGGTTTGGACATTGGCGCTGATACAGAAGGTCAAGAGAGTTGATAACGTCGTATCCCGAGATGTAGATTATTGGTTTGATAGTACCATTGGAGGGTATATCACCAAATTTGTTGTTGACAAAGTAGAATCGTATAGCCAAGATGAGAGATACTTTTTCAAAGGACCCAAAGGGAAATTTTTGCATTTTTTGAAGTTAAGAATCAAGATGCTCTTGCATGAAAACCATATCTTGAAGATACAGTAGACCAACTGGATCTAAAAAGGCTAATGTTCAGGAATTTAGACAGCGACAATGACACAGAAGTTGGACGTACACGCAGTGGAAAAGTATTCAGAGGGGTTCACCTTGAGAACATGTTAAGAAAAACTACGAGGAAGAGGGTTTCTATAGTGGAGAAGAGGTGGATCTGACAGATGAAGAGGACTCATAACCCACTAGGGCAGAGGAGGAAGCCGCTAAAGAACTTCGTCAGGACGAGCCAGAAAAATAAGAAACTATGTAGACTACTGAAGTAAGTAATATCAATCCTCCTATTGTTTCTGAGACGCTAAGTAATAAGAACATTTAGAAGCACCAGAGTCCTCAGAGCAATATTACTAGCAGTTCAGCATCTACTCAGACAAGAAACCTAGGTAGCTCTATGGCAGATGAGATGAGGCTCCCTATCTTTAGAGGGGATGGATCTGAAGATTCTGATCAACACTGGTTCATGTGTGAGGCCGTATGGAACATTAAAAATATTACTGATGAAGCTGTTAAAAGAAACCAGTTTGGCACTACACTGAGGGATCGTGCGTTGAGATGGTATATGAAGCTTGTCCAAGGACTTACGCATCCTAAGCCACTAAATGAGATCAAGAATGAATTAATTGCAGAGTTTAAGAAACCTAAGTCGGAGTCACAATGTATTACAGAGCTGAAGGAGATCAAACAGAATATAGTTGAACCTATTTGGGAGTTTGTTCATAGATTCAAGACCCTGACAAGCCGATCGACTTTCAAGATCTCAGATGAGCAGAACAAATAATGGTTCATCGTTGCTCTATTACCACACATCAGAGTTCCCCTGATGCAGAAGAAGATTTCTTTTCAAGCAGAAGCCTTGGAGATCGCTATGAAGCTTGAATCATCCCCTATGGGAGAATCAAGCTCAGGTATGAGCTAGATCATGAGTCAGTTAACTAGTTTTTCTTTGTAGGTTCAAGACATGAAAAAGGAAAAAGGAAAATACAAAAGGGAAGAAATCTGGTGTATCATATGCAAATCATAAGTCCATGACAAGGATCACTGTCCCATGTTTCACAAATATTTGGCTTCTGGAGCTCTGAGCCCTTTGAAGCAAGTCACATTACCCTGGTGCGAAGTATGCAGAAATCGAGATCGCCCTGGTGAGTGTTACTATATGCAGAAATACATTCAGAAACTGACAAACTTGTATCGTACATTTTGTAAGTCAGTAGGGCATGATGATAGAGATTGTAGAGTTTATGATCTCATGCATGAAATATCAAGAGACGTATACAAGATCCAAGGCAAAGTACATCAAGAAGGAAACAATGTGCAGTATAACTCTCAAGGAAGAGGAAACTTCAATCCTTGCAGTGGATTCGGAGGACGAGGACGAGAACGAGGTATGGGCCGAGGCCGAGGACAAATAATATGTTATAGCTGCGCACAACCAGGACATTTAGCAAGGGACTGTCAGAACCCTTGTACCACTTGCATCTATTGTAATTCCTTCGAGCATGTCATTGAGGACTGTCCTGTGCTGCTAGCTAAGATTCAGGAGAGATGAGGACCTCAACAAAACCCACAAGTACAACTAATATATGTTGAACCTCGCGGAGCAGACCCTAGAGTCATTGTTATTACCCGAGGGGGCTCTGCTACAGGAGAATATAGAATGAACCAATGAAAGAGCTCAAATAGGAACCTTGATATTTCCTTGAGGAGAGTATGATATAGACTATGTGGTCCTTGACTTAGGGTTGGAGGTCAATGTCATAACGAAGCAAACGTGGGAATTGATGGGAAAACCTAAGCTGATCTATTCCCCTATTAGGATTCACATGGCTAATCAGAAAGTTGTTAGCCCATTTGGATGATTGGAGCATGTCCCTGTGGACATCGATGGAGTTAGAAACTTTGTAGATTTTGAGGTAATTGAAATTGTCGATGACAATTGCCCTTACCCTGCATTGCTAGGAATTGATTGGGCCTTCGACAATTCTGTTGTTGTTGAATTAAAGAAAAGACGTATGACATTTGAAAGAGCTAGCCTTAGGGTCATTGCACCCTTAGATCTGGATGAGGGTTAGCGATATACAAAGCCCATCAGAGAAGAAGACCATGCATATGAACTGGAAAACATCTACAAACTAACAGCCAGACAACAGGATTACATCAACCCTACAGCCAATGGGAATTTGAGTTGGTGAAGTGATAGCATGTGTTCATCGGATTCAGAAGAAGCACTGGAGAACTGGTAGAACCAGATGTATGAAGTATCCACAAGGAGATGTGCTCGACTGACAAGAGAGGTTCGCTGGATTGGTACAACCATAAGTAACTTACCTACCTTCGATGGTATGAATCCTTTAGAATCCTTCTTGACGGACTTTGAAGAAATTGTACCAACAAAACATAGGTTGTTGGATATGGACGAGGCCCTGAAAGCCACACGAGCAAGATGGTGGGGAACACATAAAAGAAACATCACAGAATGGACACAATGTTAAACCTTGATGACAACGCGGTTCTCAACACAAGCAGTAAGCTGCGAAGTAAGGTATACCGGTCGAAGTTGCCCAAAGGACCATGTGCCAAGCTGCGAAGAATCTTGGAGTGACATTCCTTGAGAATAATGGGTTCACAGATTCATTAACACGCTGGACATGACCCCTATCAATTGGTACCTTCAAGCGGAGCTGCGCCTTGTCACTGCAGATTGGGAAGGTATGATTCATAATTTTTTAACCACCTTTTTATTTGAAAGTGAACATCCTTTAGTAGACCAAGCATTACATAATGTGAGGCAGAAGGTATTCAAAGAGGCATCTATTCTCCCTATGGAACAAGAAGAGGATGAATGGACTGCGCCTCTCCAAAAATTGCAGAGTTGCTACAACATCAATGTCGATGATGATGATGATCCCAGGAAGGTAAACATCATTGAAACAGAAGTCCATAGAGATGTGGAAGGACCAGGAGTTGAGATGCCATTTATTGGTCATCCCATCAAGATAAAAAAGGCCAACATTGGGACAGAGGAGACACCGAAGCTTTCCAATGTCGTAGATTACTGGGATGTTGCCACCATTGACAAGATTACAGAATTGTTGCATGAATATCAGGACTTGTTTTCGACCAAGTTCACTGATATGAAGGGTATCAAAGGACCTATGGGAGATATGAGAATACCTTTGAAACCAGATGCAAAGCCAGTCAAGCAAATACCCTACAGATTGAACCCAAAATACAAGGAAAAAGTGAAGATTGAGCTCGACAGAATGCTGGAAGCAAGGATTATTGAACCTGTCGAAGAGTCGCAGTGGATCAGCCCTATGATAGTACAAGATAAGAATATAGGAGAAATTAGGATATGTGTGGACCTCAGGAAGTTGAATGATGTCTGTCTGCATGATCCTTTCCCTACACCATTCACTGACGAAGCATTAGACAACGTGGGAGGCCAAGAGGTATATTCTTTTACAAATGGATTTTGAGGATACCATCAGATCCGAATTGCCAAGGAGGACCACCACAAGACTACATTTTCCAGAGAATGGGGACCCTACCAATATACAGTAATTCCCTTCATACTGAAGAATTCTCTAGTTATCTTTTCCAGGGTGGTGGTCGAAGCGTTCAAAGAATTTTTGCAGAAATGTTTAGAAGCCTATTTTGATGACTAGACTATGTTTAGTTTGTTGAAAAATCATATTGAATGTCTAAGGCTAATGTTGGATAAATGCAGGTAGTGTCAAATTTCTTTAAATCTGAAGAAGTGCATCTTCTTCTCACCATTTGGAGTATTATTAGGCCATATTGTATGCAAGCAGGGCTTGCTGGTTGATCCATCTAAAATTGCAATTATAGTTGATTTGCCACCTCCTACTTCAGTCAAACAACTACGCACTGTGCTAGGTCATACTGGATATTACAAGAAATTCATTAAAGGCTATGCCCAAGTCACAGCGCCAATGGAGAAGCTGTTGAAGAAGGACTACCAGCTTGGCTGGACAAATGAATGTCAGCAGAGCTTTGACACCCTGAAACAGAAGATGGTTACTGCGCCCATTCTGATTTTTCTAGATTGGACCAAATAATTTCATGTGCATGTCGATCCATCTTCTATTGCATTAGGAGCAGTACTGGCACAACTTAGAGAAGGGGATATTGACAACCCTTTAGCGTTTTCTAGAAGGAAGCTATCTACAACTGAGGTTAACTACACCACTACATAGAGAGAAGGATTAGCCATGGTGTATGTGCTGCAAAAATTCCACCACTACTTGTTGGGAGGACACTTTAAAATGTTCACA
>CBVK0100455794.1:0-11630 GCA_900067695.1 Picea abies
TAATAATAATAATAATTAAACATTATTAGCTAAAGGTCATAACCTTTCATTAATGGTCATCATATGAACCCTTTCATTGTATTCATTCATATAATCTATTATCAACTATCATTCTATGGATATCCCCTTATCTCTCTTTATATATGGGCTTTTCCATTGCATTCATCCATAGTAAGAATCAGATTGATTCTTTACATTGGTATCAGAGCTTAGTCTAAATTAAACTTTTGACTACAAACAAAGTTTTTTCTAAAAATCTAGTTTTTGAACTCATATTGGCCATTTAAAACTAGAAATTCTGCCGAGAAATATTATTCCACTGCAATACAAAAATAAATAAAGGTCACTACTCACAAGGGATAATTGGTAAAGGAAAAATAAAATTTAGATTTATGCTACATCTATTCTGCAATAAATAAGCGTGGTTGAAGAGAACCTCGGAAAAATAAACAATTTATTGACCTCTGCCAATAACAACAGAAACATATGCGGGAAAGAATTCATACAGAAAATCACATAATACATCAGATGGTGTTAGGTGCAAGTTCGTATGACTGTTCCAGAGAATAGTTGAGATCTGGTCAACAAATACTCGCCACTGCTACAACATATTTGTGGGGAAGAGAGTTCGAAATTGCCACCGGAGATCAAACCGTGAATCACATTGGTCTCTTCGAAATTGCCACCAGAGATGAAACCGTGAATCACATTGGTGCCGCCCTTGCTGTCATGGGTATTTCAAGTATTAATTCGTGGAAGCTTAAATTGGAAAGGTGTGAAGGATCTAAAAAAAATTATTTCCAAGCTACCACTGTTACAATGGTTACAATTATTTCCTGGTAACCATTGTAACAGGAAGGTTTACGTATAAAGAACTTTTAACATCTATTTTTGAGATTAAAAATCGAAGGAATTGTGGAAGGAAAAATTATTAATGGTGTGATTTGTCTTTACAAAAGGAAAATTACATCATTATTGATATTGTCAATCAATTATCAATTTTAGAGTCAAACCCGATGTTGGTATAATTTGGTTTAACCTGGTTAGAAACACTAAGTACTTTCATCTTAAATGCGAAAAAAAAGTTTTTGACGTTTTATTACAGAAAAAAAAGAAAATTACGCTTCAAGACATTTCAATGATGTCAGATTCATAAATTTCATAATTAGAAGATTCTAAAAATATTTCAAAAATGATCAACTAGGATGGTCAAATGACAGTACAAAAAATGTAGAAAGAATTTGAGAAAGTTGTTGCTAATAATGAGGAAGAAATTTGTCGTCTCAAGAATCATAATCAAAGCTTGATTGCACAAATCAAGAAGTTAAAAAATGAGAAGAGATCACATAAAGAAAAGTTAGAACAACTTACCAGCAAAGAAGCAATGATCGATAAAGAAACAATGACCGAATATGTTGAAATAGAAAAGTCTTTAGTTAAAAAAATCCAAACTTTAGAAAAATGAACAAAATCGATCTAGTTGAATCACTAGAAGCATCAAAAGTCGAAGAAAGTTCTATCAAACAAAATTCACAAGAGATTTGGATGCCTTATCGTCATCCAAATCACTAGAATCGTTACAACCAATAACAAGATCAAGCGAAATATAAACAAGTTTCCATGAAAGTAGATTTGGAATGGATCACTCCCGAAAAGATGCAACATATTACTTCAAGGATTCGAAGATTATATCATTTTTTTTTCAACTAAAAAAACAAAAGATCATGAAAAGACAGCTTGAGCTAGAACAAAATATAGGTCTTTCTCTAATCATGCTTTGAGGGCAAAGCATTTTTAAGGGGAAGGCATGTAACATAATAATAATAATAATAATTAAACATTATTAGCTAAAGGTCATAACCTTTCATCAATGGTCATCAAGATGCCATTTAGGTTTATATATATGTGAGCCCTTTCATTGTATTCATTCATATCATCTATTATCCACTATCAATCGATCTTTATCCCATTAGGTTTATGTATATATGGGCTCTTTCATTGTATTCATTTATATAAATTGTTATCAACTATCAATATATATTTATACATTCTTATTTGATATATTTTCTATCCAGTATGGATTGCAGTTATTTATTTTGTTTATGATGGATATTTGTCATAAGAACCAGATTGGTTATTTACATTGAGCATAGTATTTATTGTTTTGTACTAGGTTTTCTAGCGTAGGAGCATTGTAAAAGAGACATGTTGTCCCCTTAAGGCTATTATGATATCAGATATGGGATGAAGTGTGTTTCATGGCTATTATTCAATAAAAGGTTGTTATATTGCTCCATACTCTCATCTTTGATATCATATATCCATGCAAGTACTTAATGGTTGTGCCGGTGTAACTTTATGAGCATTTGTACGATGCAAGTGATATTTTAGACCTATGAATGGTAATTATTATTTTTCAATGAATTTATTGAATCTCCTTTTCTTCATAGTCAAGCTCTAGGTTCTTTTCATTTTTCCCAACTCCATAACCCTTGGATAAGACACTCATCTATTAAAATCCACCAAAAAATATATTATTACAAGGCCTAAAGGATAGGTTGGCTATCCTAATATGGAATGATTCCTCCCTTGTTCTAGAAAAGAACTAGTCTAAAGAGACATAAGCAACCACCGAGGTAAGAATGGGTGGTGCTTGTACTCTAGGTTTGCATCTTTGTGTTAGACTTGAATATTTTTGAAGTGCAAATTTTAGAGATAACAAAACCCATCATATTTTTTGATACCAAATAATTTACACACTAGTCCAAAACTTGACAAGTTTATCTTTTATTTTATTTTAGTGATCACATAGAATTTTCAGGAAACATAGAAGATAACACCCACACCCCTTAAAGAACCCTTATAAAATTCTTGTTTGGCACTCTTTATGGTCAAGTGGTTGGGAATATGCATAGGTTCTTGACTTATCAAGGAGGACACTCCTCAACAAGCTAGGAACCCTTTTGCAGTTGCAACCACATCGAATAGGTTGGGAACATCCTCATGAGAAGCTTGGCCCTAACCCAAATCTCCTGGAATGTTTTACAATTTTCCATAACTACTTCTACCCAAATCAATTGTTTCATTCCAACTTGTTCCAAGGAATAGAAAAATAGTGTGAACATGTTCCCCAACACCACAAAGTGATCTCGTGCAACTATGGATTTGAGTTGTTTCAATATCTTTGATAATTTGTTGGAAGGAGTTATTTATAAGCGTGGTGGACATATAAATTGTAATGCTTGTTCATTTGCTAGAAATGAGGATATATGTGGAAATCTCATGGGCCAAAATTGAAATCTTATCTAAGACAACAACCTCATCTATTAAACACTAGGGTTTTTGTTGGGATCACAATAAGAATCATCCTTCTATTCTAGACCTCACATTTGCTTTGGTAAATTGGAAAATGTTAAGTTAGGAGAGGCCTTTCATAAGGTGCATGAGAAGAGAAAATTGAATCCAACTATTGAGTCTAGCCTCTCTTCTGGGCAATAATGAATCAAAATATCCCCTCGATATAAATAAAGCTATGTTGGAAAGGCCTATCCTTCTCCCAATACTATGGATCACATATGATTTTTGTAGAACCAACATAATTGGAGATGGTGGTTTTAACACATTTTATAATATATTAGCATAGATCCATCTTAATATTGGATCTATTATAAATTGAAAGGAACAAATAATTGAATGGATTTGACCATAAGAGTTATAAGTTGGAATTTTGGACTATGTTGATTACAGTTTTTGCAACTAATAAATTATATTGGTTTTAGGCATTGCCAAAAAACTTATGCATGAGCATGCACTTTTAATAATAGAGATATTGTGAGTTCCTATATGTTACAAGTTTGACATTGCATACATGAAATATACCAAATTTATATTACTTTGTGTATCTTGATGTAAATCAAAGGACCTGAATATTTTAATGATATGTTTGGCTTGGAGTCTCGTTTGGCATTTTTGGGGCATACTTAAAAACTTTACAACTTGTGAATAAAGCTCGAATACCACACTATTCACTGCAATATTTTGGCTTTGCATTCTCTTTTGAGCTATTTTCAAAAACATTCAGGTGGTCGTAGTCTCATTTCTTGTACTTAACTCAATGCATCCTTATTAGGTTAAGGTTAATCATTGTCATTATGTTTTGAATTGGAAGGCTACATAAAATTCATTAGAGTCATTGCTATAAATTTTATCACATTTCTTGTTTGTTTGCAAAATTACCATTACATTTTGTGAGTTGAGATACAAAGAAGAGATTATTGACTCTCCCAAAAATGTACTTGATTTATTACTCATTGTTAGCTAATGATTCAATAATATTTGTTGATAATGTGGCAATGTTATTTTGTGGTGCCATGCCATGTTTAATACAATATTCTCTCATCTTGAGATATTGATGGGGCTACAAGGCTTTTTGTAAAACCAGTGTATTGTGCAATATTCTCTCACATTGGCATATTGATTTTGTAAAACTATTATTTTGTGCAATATTATCTCATCTTGAATCCATTGATGATGTTTTATTCCAATATTCTCTCACATTGGCATATTGATTTTGTAAAACCATTGTTTTGTGCAATATTCTCTCATCTTGAATCCATTGATGGTACTTTATTCCTGTTAATATCCATTGTAAAACTAAAAGTTAGAGAGACTAAGATGTTGAAAGCGCGTAATGAAGTTCTTCAAAGAAATTGAAACTAAATAAAGTTTACAAGTTTTAAAGGACAAATTTTTTTCCACTCATGGTTTGAGGTGTAATATGGGTTGAAGCTTCCTTGTGAGTCAAGATTTTATAGAGCCCATATCTCCCTATAAGGAAGATGAAGGCTCTATGATGTTGGCCCTCATCTACCACATATATATATTATTACAAGTCAAGGTTAGATGGCTACTTTTCAAGACTAGATCTTGAAAGAGTTCCTTCAAAATGTCTTACATGCCAAGTTGTTCATGATCAAATATATAAGGGCTATGGGTTGGTTGAGGTCTATTGGTGGTCTCTACAACTTAAGAGGAAACTTTGTATCTCAAATACCCTTGTCATTGATATTTTTTTAATCACATTTTGTTTTGGTACATTATGCCTAATGTATTCATCGGAGTCACCTCATGGCCATTATAAAATGATAGAAGTATTATGGTAACAAACCAAGGATTTAGAGGCCTTGCGCTATTATAGGCACCTCATGGCCATTATAAAATGATAGAAGTATTATGGTAACAAACCAAGGATTTAGAGGCCTTGTGCTATTATATGCATTAATTTTTAGAAAACCATAATGTATTCAGCTGGAGTCACCTTATGGTCATTATAAAATGATAAAAGTATTATGGTAACAAACCAAGGATTTAGAGGTCTTGCGCTATTATTTGCACTAACTTTTAGAAATCCATAATTTATTTATCTTGGAGTCACCTCATGATCATTATATAATGGTAAAAGTATTATGGGAATAAACTAAAGATTTAGAGGACTTGCGCTATTATATGCACTAATTTTTAGAAAAGCTTGGAGCCACCGCATAGCCGTTATAAAATGATGAAAATATTATGGTAATAAACCAAGGATTTAAAGGCTTTATGATATTATATGCACCATCTCTTACAACATGTCAAGTCTTTCTAGTGTATATTGCCAACTATATTGTTTCTATTAAATATGTAAATTACTACACAAGTGTTTCTATGGAGCCCATGCCATCAATTTCTTCAAAAGTGGAGAAATTCATATTGTTAAATTAAGCCATCAATAACTATAAGATTTTCTATATGTTTACCCATTTCTCAATATATTTCTACAAACCAATTATATTATGCATGATATGTTCTAATATTCAAATAACCTTTTAGTCAAATATTACAAAAATATTACAAAATAAGCATTTTTTTTTCCAATCCAACAAAATGATGTGTCAACTTCAACATGATAAAAAATGATGTGATCTTTGAGAATCTCCCTCTTAATGTATTTGGTTTTCTTTCATATATATTCTACCCATTGATTTAAGGAGTATTTGGTATAGTAATTCTAGTAATGTAAGTAGATACCAACCTTTTAAAGGAGGCAACAGGGGTTCCCATCCTCCTAGAATTCCAACAACGTTGTATAGCATGCAAATCTTGAATACATCTTACATTTGCAATAGAATCGCGATGATTGCATTGCATACTTCCGTAAGCACATTTATATAGATTAATAATTATCATAACATTTTTGCAAATGTGAAATTTCAGAATTTTTCATTATAAGCATAGGGTCATTATTATTGCATTATCATCAAATGATTTACCATATGTATTTTTTTTTTCTTTTAAATGTACCTGAGGGTTTACACTATTTAATACATGTTTTATTTTATTTGGGTTTCTTAAATCTATAATCATTTTTTAAATTTCAATAATATGTTCATTAAATGGATTAAGAAGCTGCATTATTGCATTATATAGGTTTAAATAATGTTACAATGAGTTTATTGAAAATTTAAATTATTTTCCAATCATTAGTTTATAAGTTAAATACAAAGTCTTATTATTAATTCACATTAATAAACATGCATGAAATTTTAGAATTTATTTTTCCTAGTTCGTAAACTCGCCTTCACTCTTTTCTATGGTCATTTTTTAAAGTTTAATCAAGCATCAATTTTTTTGTCATCATATAATACATTATCATCAAATGAATTACCCTCTATAATTTGTTTCCTTTCAATACACATGAAGACTTACACAATATAATGCAAGCTTGTACTTATTTTAATTCTCCTTCGCCATAATGTCCTCCACTTTAAGTGTGTAAGCATTCTTTAATTTCAATAATTTGTGCACTACATAGATTAAATATCCCTTCTTTTAGGATTCAAAATTTAGTGTTTTATACCTGGAAAACTTGCACATACTAATCCCACTTAGAAGACATGATGTAGGCCTACCATAAAGAGGCCTAAATTAGTGATACTCATACCTATAGGCACCCATAAGTTGTATCATCTAATTTAGTGGAATTACATGTTGCGGAAAAACCACAAAGAGATTTAAGCATGCCACTAGAAAAGGTGTATAAAACAATAATAAATTTATTGAATCTCAATATTACACAATGGGGGTTTACTAATTAGGCAATATTATATCATTTGAGTTTATATTGGTTGGTTTAATATTCTAAAAAATGAAAGCAATATATTTCCTTGTATATAGGGGTTAAGGGGTATTTCTAATATATTCAAAACATATAGATATTAGGAGGGTTTAAAATTAGGTATTGTGGGTGGGGGAGGGGTTGAATAAATGGAGTCAGATAGGAATGGTCCATGCCCTTCAATATCCACAATGATGTATTTGTTCTCCTTCGATGTTCTCATTCCTCATCATTGTTCAATGCTTAGAACCCTCTTTGTGACACGAGAAACTCTTACATCTATAGCTGATTATACTTTTTTTTTTTCCAGACATTATAGGGCTCAACATATCCCCCTACTCTCCCATATATACTTGTTGCATGAATTCTCCATTAATCTAGGAAATGGTAATGAGCTCAACCTCCCAAAGATTCAATGTTCATTGTATTCAAGCATTTATAACTTTGGGCGTGATCCCACCAATCCCAATTGATGGAGATATGCATTGGCTTTTTAGTATAGTTCTACAATATTTTCTTTATTGCAAGAACAAAGCAAAGACCTACATTCTACAAAGAAAATAGCATATCATAGTGTGATTGGATGCCTATATACACCACCATCTATGTTAGTAATGATGAAGGAGGTATAATGTTATCACAACAATTGGAGGACATGAACTTCAATGTTTGTGTATGAATTTTTAAGAAGCTTTTTGAACTATACTGTGCCTTATAAACCATTTTTACCTGCTAGATAAATAATAAATGTTTTATACAATTATTTGTTTTACCCTCTTATTTGGGGTTTATAGGTTAATAAATAAATGGTGTTGTATCAAAAGTTAAATGTCTAATGAAAACTAAAATTTCATTGGAAATCAAGGATTTGGCCAAAATATATGAAAAAACTACTTGGTGGAAGGACTATGCAATGAATCTTTGTTGGTAGAAACAAATAAAGGGTCATAGGAATCTATGCCTATAGATTTTAGTAATCATTTTCCCCCACCTACTAGGGTGTGATGTAGACACTAGTACGTTGGTGACTCAAAAACCATTGTCTCTACAATTAGTTTCTTAATCTCTTTGCTTGGTTGATCATTCAGGAAAGAGAAGAGGAGGCGTGATTTAGTTAACTTGGACCCTTCTGACCTCATTGGATAATGAAAAGAAATTAGTGTTGTTAGAATATCCATTAATGTCCAATCAATTCATTGTTTAATTTAAAATAAGGAAGAAATAAAGGTTGTTTATAGTGTGCATAATCCTTATCTAGGGCTTGTGAGAGTTGTGCCATGTCACCCTACTAGGGGTATAAACAAAAAGGTGTATTAAAAATGTTAGAAAAAATGGATACCTATGATATATAGTGAAAATAGGTTTTTTTTTTTTAATTGTGAAGTTATACTAGTGAAAAGGGGATTTTCAACAAAAGGATTTTAAGAAGTATTATTTAATATCTAGTGAAATTAGGGATATTCTTTAATTCTCACAACAAATGTGCTATATCATAGATTCATTGAATGAACTCCCCATGATATTATAATACATCTTACATACAAGTAGGTCCAAGAACTTATATTTTACATGCATTTCTTGCATTGTTGTACATGGGTTCATTCCTTCTTGAAATCTATTTGAGATATGTTATAAGTATTACATATAACATATATGTGATATGTATTGCATATAACATATATGTGATATGTATTACATATAACACATATGTTATTTGTATTACATATAACATATATGTTATTTGTATTACATATAACATATATGTATTACATATAATATATATGTTATATGAAGTTCTTTCTTTTGTTTCTCATTTCATATGTGCTCCCATTAGTTTCTATACTTTCATTTCATCTATATTTTCATCTTATTTCCCTATTTTCTTTTTGTTTCTTATTTCATCTAAACTCTTAAGCATGTCACTAGAAAAGGTGCATAAAGTAAAATTAAATTCATTGAATCTCAATATTACAATACATGTTGTAGAAGTAGGTTCATTGAATCTCAATATTACAATACATGTTGTAGAAGTAGGTTCATTGAATCTCAATATTACTCGACATGCATTTCTTACATTGTACATGGGTTCATTCCTCATTGGAATCTATTTGAGATGCCTTAAGTTTTTTCTTTTGTTTCTCTTTCCTATGTGTTCTCTTACTTCACTATCTTTTTTTTTTTTCTTATTTCATTTATACTCTTAAGAGGCCCCTTTGATTTTTTCTCAAAATTGTCTAATTTGAGTGCTCTAGTTATGCCAACTCCATGTTGAGCCCAAAATTAATGAGCATGGTTGAATGAGGCAACGAGTCCCTAAATCCATGTGTCGAGATTCACCTTACCAAACATGTTGTTTATTAAATTCATCGGGGTGATGACTTGAACATCTATGAATGGTGAAGTCGTCATCCTTTTATGCTCCATTTAGCTTTTCAATTTGTGGAATCGTTGTCTTCTTCTTAATGTTGAATGTCTCAACGACTTCAACTTGGTTTGTTATTGAATAGCATATTCAAGATAGAAAAGCCTATTATTCTGAGTTACAAACAAGTCTTGTATTTTGAGCATAGTAGAAAAGAGCAACAAAATCTTGTAAATATTGCTCACAATTTTCTCATCTCCCATTTAGGGTGAATGGAGATACTTGCAATACAATGTTCACCATATGATTTACTATGCAGCTTAACGGAAAATTTTCTAACCTTTACATAAGTATGAAGTTGTTGTAGTATTCAACTTCAATCAGATATTGAAGTAATTTTTTTTTATACATTGATGATGGAGTGCATGCTCAAAGAAATGTTATTCTATCTTAGTTAAATTTGTAGATTAAAAATTAGATTAATTGGTCAAATTCAACATTCATACCATTTCTAATGAGGTTTTCTAATAAATTTTGTAGTTTTTAATATAAATTAATATACAATGATACAATACTAATAATAATAATACAATAATAATAAGTATAAGTAAAAAATAGCATTACTTCTACAAATATTGTGAAAGGGACATCAAATTTTGAATCTAAGCTGATCCAAGTTTCTTTCTTATTTGATGAGTACAATTTCTAATCTAAAAACAAATTACTCTTTAGAACATGTATGTCCCACTTGAAGCTCAAAGTGTTAGCAAGAATAAAATAATATCAAACTACTTTTTAAAGTAAATGAGGAATTACTGGTAAG
Organism: Picea abies; assembly: GCA_900067695.1. NCBI lineage: Eukaryota > Viridiplantae > Streptophyta > Pinopsida > Pinales > Pinaceae > Picea > Picea abies. Next base: position 10,339 of record CBVK0100455794.1, read on the forward strand.
GCATTGTCTTACATCACATGGGTGTCTTCTTTTTAATATATTATTGATTCAAAGTGAAGGAAAGTAACCATTAAAAAGTAGAAATATAAAGATTTTAAAACTTCAAAGTTCATATATTGCATAGGGTTAAGTGTTTTTTTATTTTGTTGTTTTAAAGCATTTTTATTGGCTTCATTCTTACTTATTTGTTTTTATGAATTTCAAATTAGAAATCCTTCCAACAAAATCATATCTTTCATTTAAATTCGATTTCCACATAAACTAAGCTAAGAGATAAAAGCTTTAAAAAAAGGAATAAAATGATAGATGCCAATTATTAAAGTTATAAAAAAATGGAGAAAGAAAATGTTAGATTCTAGCTAATAAAGATATTTGTATTGAACAATTATGAGAAAACGAGTTTTAATATAGATATATTTCTAAGCCTTTGAATATTTACTAAATTGTTAAACTCCCTTGTATAAAGAGTTTTAATATAGATATATTTCTATGCCTTTGAATATTTACTAAATTGTTAAACTCCCTCATATATTTGTATATGACATATTAATTTTTTTAATAAATTTTTAATAAAAATATATTTCTGAGCCTTTGAAAATCACCTAAATTGGAAATGTTAAACTCCCTTGTATATTATGTGTTATTTTTTTAATGTTTATTAGTCCAAAGTAAACTAAACACTAACTCATTGCACTATAGAGTTTATATCTTTTTGTATCCCATCGAAAAGCAAAAAGATAAGATTTCAAAACTCTTCTAATCATAGTTCACCCCATTAATAAACAAGGGTTGTATGGCAACGCAGTAATAATTGAGGGTTGTTTGTTATTCAAAATGTATAATGAACCATAAGCTAAATGGAACTATAATATTCATAAATATAATAATAAATATAATAATAATATAATAATGCATAATACTAAATACACAGTACAACTTTTTATATTTAGATGTGGTGATTGATGAAATTCATTGATTATGTAATTAATTCTACATATTGAAAGGCATGAAAGGAGCAATAATTGAGGGTTGTTTGTTATTCAAAATATATAATGAACCATGAAACTATAATATTCATAAATATAATAAATATATTATAATTATAATAATAAATAATATATTAGATAATAAATATAATAATGCATAATACTAAATACATAGTACAACTTTTTATATTTAGATGTGGTGATTGGTGAAATTCATTGATTATGTAATTGATTCTACGTATTGAAAGACGTGAAGGGAGCAATAACACTTCAATTCTATCAATCAATTAGAAATGAGAAACACAA
>CBVK0100455799.1:0-10318 GCA_900067695.1 Picea abies
TTGCTCATATGTATTAAAGATAGTCATTGACATTTTGAAGTACTAATCACCGTATGCACATTTTAGTTTCATTTGCCTTGTCTCGCAAATAGGTGCTCTTTCAGTGAAATATCTCTTCTTTGACTATCCATTTGGCCGTAATCTGTGAAGGGAAAGCTTACCTTAACCTTTGAGCCTTACACCCTGATCCTTTCCCTTCAGAACTCTAGATTACTAGGGACGTCTCCCTAGGGATTGGCCACCCTGAATAGAAAGAGCTCCCCATCGAGGTGACAATGGGTGGGGAATCTCCTGTTACGCCAGTTTAAGCCTTGCTTTCAAGCTACTTAAACCTTTCCTACAAACTGTGCGATAACAGGTCCTACTAGTTTTCCGACAGGGCTTCCTCCCCAAAGCCACCAATACCCAGAGGTAAATCGACAGTTACCCTTCTTGGCCACTTTGGATCTTCCGGATTTGTCAAGTATTTTAAATGATCTGATTCGTCACTCTCCCCAATGGCCTGCTATACCTGCCAAGCTACCATCGGATATCCCTCAATTTGACGGCAAAGCGGGAGAGGACCCGAACAATCACATCGTGACTTTTCACCTCTAGTGTTCATCCAACTCGTTGATGGATGACTCTATTCGTTTACGTCTTTTTCAACGAACCCTCACAGGTTCTGTTGCGAAGTGGTATATAGAATTACCATGAGGTTTCTTTGCTGACTTCAACACCCTAGCTATGTCTTTCCTCACACACTACTAGTTACCGATTCATTATGAAACGGGGATCGATATTTTGAGTTCTTTCAAACAAGACAAAGCCACTCATATATCCGATCACATTCATGAGTGGCAAAGGAGACGACGTCTCATCAAACTCGAACTCCCCGATCAGTTGTTGGCCGAGTGGTTCACAAAATCATTTGTGAACGACATTGGTCGTGAGATCGCCATGGGTGGAGTAGTCACGGAAGAGAAAGCCATAAGTCATGCTCAATACCTTGACCTTGTTTACTCACAAATGGGTACCTTTTATGACTTACTATCTGACTTACCTCGTCCTTCCACTTCCACCACTTCAACTACTCTAGTTGCTTCGCATGCAGTCGATGGTGTGATTGGGACTTTCCAAACCCAACCACATTCTGCCTCAAGCACCAACCTCAAACCTGCTTCTTCTAATGTTCAAAATGCTCTGTCTCCTGCCCCTCCCACTGGCAATACTTCTGAGGTAAATGAAATTCAATCTACCCCAGCCAGTAAAAACAAATCCAAAAAGGGATGGGGTACGAATAAGGAGGACAAAAATACTTCTCAAGCAGAGCGAACCAAAACTACACCTGTTGACGATCGGGATAAGCGCAAACCTCGATACCCTTGTCTTATCTGTGGTGATGATCATTACATGAAGGATTGTCCACGACGGGCTGAGGTCACTAAGTTCCTTCAAGGAGCTCCAAAACCACCTGCTCCGACCGTTTTGTCACAACCCTTCCCGTCTCAACAACAGGCTCAGTTGGTCACTCATGACCAACCCTCATCTTCTACTACATCCTATGTATTGATGTGTACTGGTGATTCAATGCAGAGCGACATTGCACTCACTACTCGAGCCAAAGATTATTCTCCCTCTAAAGAGAAGGTTGATGACCTACCTCCTTCCTTGGTACAACCCTCTCCCATGACTCCACCTACCAACGATCCTCTTCATCTCGAATGACCGAGCCTCGACACAGTTCTTCGACCCCCCCCAAAGGGCGTCGTTTGGAAATTGGATTTTAATCCTCATGCTCGTGCTACCCAGAACTACAACATTGTTGAAGATCTGGCCCAAGCACCTTCTACGATGTCAGCCATCGAAGTCCTTCAAATTTGTCCCACACAATGGAAGGCACTATTGAAATTTATCAGTGGAATCGACCCGATAGATACGAATTTAATAATTTTTTACTTGGAAGATCACATCCTAAGGTTATCCCCTCAACTCGTGTTCTAGATCCAAGTGATTGTCTCTGACAAAAAAAAAATTCGAATCGTTATCAACGAGGGTGCCTCGATGTGTGTTATGTCTCTTACTTGCTGGAAAGACATTGGCTCTCCCTCTTTGAACGAATCCCAGAACACTCTTAAAGCCTTCAACGGCTCTGGTTTTAAGCCCTACGGTGTCCTTCCTTCATTTCCCATCACGTTAGAAGCCAAAATGGTCCAAGTCGAAGTGGAAGTCTTTGATGCTCCCCTTGATTACAATCTTCTGCTTGGCCGTAGCTGGATCGATTCCATGCAGACAATTGTGTCGACCCTTTTCCGTGTGGTACGTTTCCCACATCAAGGGAAGATAGTCACCATCAACCAATTAGCCTTCTTTAATTCCGATACCCATAATGGCAATGTACCGTTCATTGCTAAAACCCCACTGGGTTATAAGAATGTTGGTGTAGGCCTTCTAAAAGACTCTTCGTTAATGGGCACTTTCCCCATTCCACTGCCCGATGTTCCACGCTCATCTGTTGCTTCAATCAACATGATCTCCACCTCGATTCACGACATTCCTGCATCTCACAACCCATGGATAATACCTGACCCTGGAGATCATCTTCGTTACGGCGACGAAACGTTGTTAAGTCTGGTCAAATCCGCCTATCAGGCCATTCAATTGGCAACCCCTTCTACCCTCTCTCTTCATGAGTTATCTCCAGATCCTTTCCGTGTCATTTTTCCCACAGATGAGATGATCATGTCTGTCATGGGGGACACCCCTTGGGATGATGGACATCATCATTCCATACTCTTCATGGAGCAACATACCATTGAGAACTACCAATGGATCTTGACCCCATCATCTTTTGTCGTCATATCAACCATTCCAGAGTCCGCACATAGTGTGTTTTCTAAAGGGAACTTAAGCAATATCTCACCCACTATTCCCCTCGACATATCCATCAAACCTGGGATTGTCGAAAATGTCCATATCGGAGCTTCATGTTCTTCTGACAAAATCGTCACCTACACATCCCTTTTCAAAGAGTTCCATGACATCTTCACCTAGAGCTACGAAGAAATGTCGGGTATCGACCCCGAAATTGTGATACATGAGATCAAGACATACCCCGACGCTAAACCCGTATGGCAATGCCTTCGTCCCGTTCACCCACGTAAAGCGGCTGCTATCAAGCTCGAAGTCGAGAAACTTCTCAAAGCTGGCTTTATTTATCCGGTGGCTCTCACTGACTGGGTTTCCAATCTTGTATCGATCAATAAGAAACAAGGCACAATTCATGTATGCGTTGATTATAGGGATATCAACAAATCTTGTCCCAAAGACAACTTTCCTACCCCCTTCGTCGATCAGATTGTCGAGGATTGCGTCGAAAGTGAAATCTTCTCTCAGATGGATGGCTTCTCTGGGTATAATCAAATCAACATTGTTCCCGAGGATCAACTTAAGACTTCTTTTATTTGTCCTTGGGTCACTTTTGCCTATTGGAAACTCCCGTTCAGTCTTAAGAATGCTGGTGCCACTTTTCAAGACGCTATGTCTTATGCTTTCCATGATATCAAGCACATCGTTCAACCATATCTAAACGATTTACCCGCTCACTCAATGCGCCAAGTCGATCATCCCACCCACCTCTGAGACATTTTTGTCCACTGTTGATTCTACCGTATACGTTTGAATCCTCATAAGTGCGTTTTCTGCATGGAATCCGATCGACTTCTAGATTTTATTGTTTCGCGTCAAGGGATCAGGGTGGATCCTTTAAAGGTTGAGGTGATCCTTAATCTCCCTCCTCCTTCTACACTTCGCCAGTTACAAAGTTTGCAGGGGAAGGAAAAATTTCTTCGTCGTTTTATCCCAAATTATGCCAAGATAACTCATGGATTTACGCGGCTCCTAAAAAAGGTATCTGAGTTCGTATGGGATACCATCGCCAACAACGCTTTATAAGCCTTGAAATTGTCCCTAACACGTGCTCCGCTTCTCTTTCCCCCCTATTACAGTCGCGATTATTTCCTCTACCTTGCTGCCTCGGATTACACCATTGGTATGGTTCTCATCCAAGAGGATGATGTTAACGATGAACATGTTATCTACTACTTGATTCAAAGTCTAATGCCTACCGAAATCAAGTATTTACATGTCAAAAAACTGGCCTTGGCAGTCATCCAACGCTTCCGGCACTATATCCTCTCGCACAAGACTACAATGATTTCTAACTGCAACCCTATGCAACACATTCTCACACATCAATTGCTAGGGGGAAAATACTCCAAATGGATCATGATACTCGAAGAGTTTGACTTGGAATTCGAACACGCCAAGTCTAAGAAGTCCATAGTGTTTGCTAAGTTGATATGTGACTTTCCCTATTTTGAAACGACATATGTAGCAGCTGATTCATTACCGGATGAATCCCTTTTCCTCATCAGCTCTTATGATCTTTGGTATGGTGATATCATCATATATCTCCAAACCCAGAATTTTTGGCCAACTTTGTCTAGTACTGACCGACGTCGAATACACTACCAAGCCCATCAATATATTATCCTCAGGGATACTCTTTATCGTCAGGGGATTGACTCTATTTTTCGACACTGCCTAACATTTGACGAAGCTGAGAAAGCTCTGAATGACTGCCATTCTGGAGCTTGTGGTGGTCATATGTCTGGGTATGCTACTACCCAAAAGATATTACAAGAAGGGTATTTTTGGCCCTCTTTATTTAATGACTGCATCATTGTCGTTCAAAAATGCCATGCTTGCCAGACCTATAATAACAAGATACGGTCACATCCCGCTCCTCTTCACCCTATGGTCTCTATTGGTCCCTTTGCGAAATGGGGCATTGATTTCATGACATGTCACCCTCACTCGGTCGGGGGGCATGGATACATTATTGTAGCCGTCGATTAATTTACAAAATGGGCCGAGGCGATGCTGACATTTGACAACACTGGAAAGACCATAGCATTATTCATTTTTAATCACATCATATCTCGTTTTGGTGTACCCCAGGATATCGCCACTGATCACGGTAGCCACTTTAGAAACTTCATGATGTCCGAACTTACTAAAAGTTTGGGTCTTCGCCATGAAAACTCAACGCCCTATTACCCACAAGCCAATAGCCAAGTCGAAGCAATTAACAAAGTTCTCATAACTATGCTCCGACGAATGATAGGGATTCACAAAACAAGTTGGCACACAAAAAAAAATTCGGCATTGTGGGCTTACTGGACATCCACCAAGTCCGATACTGGGTTTACACCTTTCCAGTTAGTCTATGGTTTGGAAGCCATTCTCCCAATTAAATGCGAGACACCCTCTTTAAAACTAGTTGTTGAAATCCTACCAAACACTTCTGCTGAGGAAGAACATCTATTGTATCTTATGCGATTAACGAAACTTGACACGATGCTACCCTATTCATACAAGCTCAGGAAAAATGTGTCAACGCCCAATACGACAAACATGTCAAGCCTCGCATTTTCTCCGAAGGAGATCTCATTCTCCTCTATGAACAAGATCAAGATATGCTAGGAGCTGGAAAATTCAAAGCCATGTGGCAAGGTCGTTATATCGTTAGACGAGTGTTGGAAAAAGGGGCTTATGAGTTAGTAGATTACGATGGTATCCCTTTGAGTGAACCTAGGAATGGGTTGTACTTGAAGAAGTACTATGCATAAAATCACCTGTGCATGAGTACTTGTATTTTTATTGTATCATACTTCTTGTGTGTTACTATGGCTTGCTTTCGTCATTATTTGGTCTCTTCCCTTATGTGACGTTGTGTTTGATTTCCAGATGTCGGAGTCTTCGCTACCCTATATTGGCTTCGTTGATGGTGTTAGCCATAGTACTCAGAACCTTGATTTTGCTGCATGGGAAATTTATGCCCCTACAAACGAACTTGTCTCCTTACGAGGTGTGTGTCTCAGCTGTGTGACCAACAATATTGTAGAGTATAGCGCCATTATCGAATTTTTGATTGATTCTATCTCATTCGGAATCCGTCATTTGGTTGTGCAACTCGATTCGCAGCTTGTAGTACTACAGTTAAGTAATGTCTATACCATTCGAAGTCCTACTTTGTTACGGGTGTATTTGCGAACTCGCCTCTTGGAATGTTATTTTGATTATATTGAATATCAACATATTCCTAGATGTCTAAATACATTAACTGATGCATTGGCTAACTATGTATTAGACAGACATTTGGATCATTTATAAATCAATCACATCAATTTTCACACAATACAAGGTAAATCGGTAGAAGTCGTCTGTATATATAACGATCAAAAGATTTTTTTACAAAAAAGTTTTGTCCAAGACCAAAATGTCAAAATCTGAAGCTCATAGCTTCTACAAAGTGACATCATGGATGATGTTCATGGTAACACACGATTGCCCGAGAAACTCTACGGAGTAGTCGACTCATGGACTCTGACACTCCTACTATATGACGCTGATCGCGTCGTGGAACCTCTCCAAGAGGCATGTCTGAAATATCTGTTGTCAAACCCTCTAGGTTTTGTTCCACTGCTTGATAATCCCCGGCTTCCCATTGTGGCACTGGCACTACCTCTCCTCGTCGTTGAATGGGAGAAGTACCAGGAGGTCGGTAAGGTCCCACATCTATGTCATCAAAAAATGAATTTTGTATTTAGACTTTGGACGAACATATAAAAAACATTTGAATACGATAAAATTAACAAAAACATTTAAAAAGGAAAAAAATTGTGTACTTATTACCAAGTTCCCCCCACTGAGCATCCTCTGGTAGTACTAAGTCTGGATCTCCTTAGAAATCCAACCTAGCATAAGCATAATCGTCGACCATCAACATCTGTGGTCGAATCCAGTCAAAGAAGGTATCATCGTACTTGATGATTGGTCCAACTACATGCCGAGCCATGAGCTGACACCATCTCAGCATTCTTGGATCCTTGGGAGCCGGTAAATTCCACTCAACCTGCAGCCTCAGTAATGGAACCCTCTCAAGAAAGAAGGACACTAACAAAGATCCATACCCGAATTGCTTCAAGTCGCCTTGTCTGCATTTGGTCAACTGCCTTTTCATGCTACGAAGCAATGCATTTGCCTAGTTAAAAACCCGAGATTCAGTACACTCTATAGCATACTAAAAGTAACTCTGGAGCACCATGTGAGGAGTGAAGCTCTCATCCATCCGATAAATGGTGAACAAGATAGTACGGAGGGTCAAATCCCATACTCCCCAAATAGCTACTTTTCCTTTCTTCCTCTCTGCCTCGGGAACACAGTGTAAGCGACAGTACTCACTCATGGGCAACCCACCACCTCTGCTACCAGTCAGGCTCACGTGGTACCCACACTATGACAGTCCAGTCAAAAATTAAATGTCCTCAATATCTAAGGACAATGTGTGGACCCCTACATGGAATACATGCTGATCGGGATCCCACATATGCACAAGGTACTCTAATAACCTGATTTGGGCCCTCATTCCCGGGATACAAAAGTACTTCAGAAGACCACAATTCCTTAAAGTGACAATAGTGGGTGGATGATTTACGACAATGGCATTGTCTTCTTCATTCTCCCTTTCGTGCCATTCAAGAACCATTTTTATGGCCAAATACCTGCATAAGAAGCACAAGAAGAGGATTAGTAACTCTATTCATGAATTGGTTCTCTTTCATTGAGAAAATTTAAAAAAAAAAATTGTTCTTTGCAGTTCTCACAGGTGCCCTTTAGGCACAGTGTGAGAACCTTGCAGGCTGCTATGGTCTCACCTGCGAGAATGACCCATTCTTGCAGGTCCCATGTAGCCCACCTGCGAGAATGGCTGAGCGCAAGTAGGGCTCACAAAACAAACTCAAAAAATGTGTTTTAACCAATGAAAATGAAAAATAAAACCATGAAAGAGTATAGGACAAAGTGCCTACCTCATTGTCGCTGACGGCTCGTCGAATGGATGCTCGTAACTCCCGCAATCTGAAGCCAAACTTTGAGGGTAAAAGAGGGTTTTTTGGGCTCAAATAGTGAAAAGTGAAAATGATATGGTAAAAAGAGTTTTTATTTCTTTATATTTACTTTTACCATGTTATTTGGTTTTTTATAATTATTTATTTATTAAACCCTAATCCCTAATGCTATTTTGAGTGTAACTTTTGTAGGCGTAACGACTTGGATGTTCATGTACAGAGATGCAGACATGATTTTTCTTTTTTTTATCGCATGTTTTAATTGTTTTTTATGGTTTTTGTATAAAACCTCGAGCTTGGTCTTTGTCCGTTATTGCACTTGAAAATATATGAGAATGTGATTGAGCATACTTTTATCACTTTTTCGGGCTCAACAAGGTTATACGAAAAAGAAACCCCCCTGGAGTCCTCTTTAAGCTCTTTTCAGACTCTCTAAACATGAAAAGATAGCTGAGCGACCTTGCTATTTTCACGCTCGATAAAGTATTTGAAGAAAGCGTCTGGTGGGCGATAATTTATCTCTTTTTTGGTCTCATCAGACTACTTTATGAAAAAGGAACTGAGAGAGTTCTCTTTTAAGTGTTTTTCCAAACTCTATAATCATGAAAAACCTTCGAGTTTTCTATCTTTGGACTCGTTAAACAAACATTGACAGACCCATAATGGGACTGAACCACTCCTTCCTAGGGTTCGTTAAACATACTCCGAAGGACTTATCCGAAGGATAAGCTTATATCAACAAGCATATGTTATCCTCCTCAAGCTTGTGTAAAAATAAAGAGGTACTCGCCAGAAATGGTGGGGGAAAATTTGGGAAAGGGATATGTTTTCATCTTCATATTGATTGGCAGTAAGTGTCGCTCTTGAACATGACACCCCTTATTCATTATTTGAAGCCGGTTTGGGAAATCCATTTGTCTCTCATTCTATTTGCTACAAGGTCATTCCCTGTGTCATCTTTGAGTCAATGTTGCCAAATCATTGGTCGTGTCGTTCATATGTTCAAGAGAAGTCCATCTGAAACCTCTATTGAGTCGGCCATATGTAGTTGTCCATTCTCTCAGTGTCGGCCTTCCTCGTGTCTAGTATAATTTACATCATACTTTGTTTCACCTTCAAAATCTATTACTCATTTCATGTCATTGATGGGGGATACATCAAGGCTCTCCTGTGATGAGTTTTGTTCCATCGACTTCATCTCATTATTCGAAAACAAAACTTAGAAATTATTTGGTACCTTGGAGCTTGCATGACTCAATGGCAGGTTTCCTCGCTTTCGATAGTGGGTTTACATCATTGACCCTTGATCGAAAGGTTCCATCAGATGTTCGAATTCAACTCACCCATTCACACTCGATGGATTGTACTAGAGTATTTTGGGAGTCATTGACATCAATGGTGATTTCCCTCGCACTTGTTAACGGTTTTGTCAATGACCGGTAATCAAGTGGTTTCTGCCATGTTCGACTTCAATACATGTAATCACATGGTTAGATTCGTACTTTGGGTGATGAGATTGAAGACCCTGGATATCATCTCTTTGTCTAGGTTGCGATGGAGTATGTATATTTTGCGACACATAGATCCACTTTGTATGTCTCGTGGCTATGTCGTCTTACTTTAAATTTTCTCGCATAGATCCACAGTGTATTCCTGGTGTCTATACTATATTTTGACGGTATGGATCCATAGTGTATGATTGGTGGCCATGACCTATGTCTACAATGTCATCCGTCTATAATCTGAGTATGAGAATGCCTGCCTCAGAATTAATATATGTGATATTCGGCAGATGCTTGGTTGTTCACAGGTTTTTGATTAGGTGCGCTCCTGGTTTCCGACACACACATGCAGCTTACAAAGTCTTTCAGCTGTCATTGGTTTCGACCTCATAATTTGGGGGGCATTCTATTACCCATGATTTTGGTCATCATGATGGTGTATTGATAATGGTGTACTCAGGCTCCTCATAAGAACTTTCTCCTGAGAAAATAGACATTCATCTCTTCCCAGAAAACATACTTTTCAAGAGAGTTCGCAGGTTGCTAATATACTAGGGTAAGAGAATGACCCATTCTCATAGGCTGCCTTAAGATAGGGTGTGAACTTCTCGCACTATGCAACATAGCTAGGGTGTGAACCTTCTCTAAAGCTTGGAAAAAGGTGAATTCTAGATGGTTATAGAAGGGAATCTTCTAGAAGAATGGGTTGGCATTCGAATGGTTATCCTTGTACTGGATTCCCTGATATTGTGGCATCATTCTTATCTAAGTAACCATCTCATTTTCTCCTCTATATTGAGAGAATTCTCATGGAAAAGGTTAAGCAAGATTCATTGGAGAATTGGTGAAAGAATTGTGTGAAGG
>CBVK0100455801.1:0-19603 GCA_900067695.1 Picea abies
ACCCCTACCCCTTCTTTTATAGGCTAGAAGGAGCTAGGGTTTTGGACGAAACCTCAGCCATGCATGGCCAGGAGTTTCAGTGAACTGACCCATAGCTTTTTGTTTCGACGACAACTTTCCTTTTTTCGTTCTTTGTTAGGTACACGCGGGCTGTAGTGAGTCCGCCAGTGTGCACATGCGTGCAGTAATGGGTTAGGGAATGTGGGCCTTGACAAAAGAGTATTTTCAAAGAGTTGTTCAGTAGAGTTTTGGAAAACAAGGGATATGAGTTGGCCTGATGCCAGGTAAGCATGTGTGGTGCAATTTAGGGTTATAACACTTCCCATTCTTTTACTATCCCAAGGAAAGATTTCAGGTTGACCTTGTGGTCTTTTCATGGTACACTTCGACCTGAAAGTGGTCGAGACATGACCAAATGCATTAATGCGTCGTTTTTGCTTCTATGCAGGTTCTTGTGGAGGCAGTGTTGAACACTCAACACACCCTAAAATGTCTATGTCCATTTCTACTTTTTGGGTACCACTTGATCCTTTGCACTGTCTGTTTTCACTTCAGTATGAAACTGATGCCTGCGTTTATCTTTTATGTTTCATGTTTGAATTGCTTAAAGTCTTCTTGAACATACAAAAAAGAATCATCATAAATTTAAATGGGACTTAACAACTACTGAAGGAATCGACAATCTAAATCTTTCCCCAACACACTTAGGAAGTTCGGCATCGGTAAAAGTTAAAGGTGATGAAAATCGCTTGAGACGTTCAACATAGTTGAGCACCGACATTCATCGACGTCGGTGGATGAAAGTCTCTCTTTTCTGTGAATGAGCTCTGAAAAGAATATCGTCGAAGACCGATCCATTCAGCTTCGGCAGGAAAGAAAAAAGAGTAAGCACCATGCAAGGAGAGGAGTGGTATAGTCGACCACCGACTCCTGAAACTTTTTCGGCGATGGAAGGTTATGAAGATGATAACTCACCAAGAAGCTGCTCACTTCAACTTTCATCGATCACCGTCCCCGATGTCATCGACGTCGGAAGTTTTCATCAGGAAGATACCAGTTGAACTTCGATGTTTCCTTGTATTGGGCTCCTAAAGTGGCTCATTGACCACATCGATGCACAGAAATGTTTGATTAATGACAATAATGGTGGATGCATCGACATTTTATTGCCATAAAAGGTTCAAAGTTACTACAAGCTCAAGGAGCCGGAAGAAAAGCTGAGAACTCATTTTGTTGTGAGTTTCTATGCAGCACATGATACTAGCAAAATCATGGCATCATGGTGGAGGGAAGAAAAAAAATTCATGAACCGAAATGTCGGCTGGTATCTGATGACCAATCTAAGGGAACCATACATATATCTCATGGATCTTCTCTACAGTTTGCATGAGGAGAAAGATTTCTCCCAGTTTTTAGAGGCTTGGATGCCTATAGATTTTACAGTGGCCATTTCAAGCACGAGCTTCAATTGGGGTGCGATCATCTCCAAACAGCTGAGCACTTTCATAAGACAAGCCCAGACACCGAAAGAGGGAGAAAATCCCTCCTTTTACATGGCCTTGTATCTACTGGACATCATCTATGCCAGGAACGTTTTCTCTGGAATGAACCTAAACTGGCACTCCTCGGAGCTTTTGGTCCATGTATACTTCAACATCTTATGGGAAAATAGGTACAAAATATCCTATGCTCTTATCTGTGACCAGTTTATTGCACGTATTTATTTTTTGTTGTTCAAGAAAGAGTGCCCTAGGCCATCATATGAAGAAAAAAAGGTTATATGAAAAGTGGGTCACTAGTATCTAGAATAGTGCGAGACCTACATCAAGGTTTTATGTGCCACATGGGCACCCGATTTGTTACCCATATATATTCCCGATCGACTAGTGTTAGGAGAAATTTGCTATCAGACCATTCTACAAGAATATAATGCCACTTTAGTAAAGGACAAGAAGCGAGCCTTCATACCGTATGGGTTTCATATTGGCTTCTACATGGTCAAAGATAGTGCGCATGCTAAGCAAGAAGGGATAAGTCAGTTAGAATTTCCGGTTTCAAAATGGTCGATTTTGCAAACATGATCCCAAGGGCCTGGTCCTACAACATGCATCGCAGGTATCATCTTGTTGGCCTTATGCCCATGACCGGTTAGAAGATGAAATTTTTACCGAAAACACTCAAGATTGGAATGAGGTGGCGGCAAGGAGGGATGATCCTTGAACAACTAGGTTCAAAGCTATGAGTTGGGAAGAGAAAGCGGCATCTTTGGAACAGACAACTCAATAAATTCTCAGGACTCGGAAAGGAATGGTAGCATCTGAATCGAGTGAAGCAATAGGCGATCCCCAAAAAGGCATCGAAGCAGCAAGATTTTATCAGGGATCCTCAGTACAAATCAGGGATTTCCCTGAAATTCAAATTGCACATGGGATAGGTGAACCTTTGTACCATCAAAGCAAACTTCTAATGAAGCGGGTGTAAGATGATCTGTACCTTATCATAACACCTATGCTTCCAACTGGTATCCGAGAAGATGGACCGAGGGAGCCAAGCGACCCTGGTTCCATAAATCCCAGTAACACCAATGGGTTAGGAAATCCTGAATCCACAACATCGCTGGTCAATTCCCCGGTGGGCAAGAAAACTCAACCAGAGACAGGCCGAGTGTCGATAGAAACACAAGCGCCTAATCCCCTGAGGAAACTTATACATATATAGTGATGACAAGAGCCAAGAGCCATCTCATGACACCCCTGTGCGTGTCCAAGAGGAAGAAGGTCCCGAGAAAACTTCTTCCCCTGAGCCCAAAGTTCGAGACAAGGAGGTCTCACAAAAGGAAATGGAATCCGAAAATAGCCTCAAAACAAAAGAACCCAATGAATCATAAACTGAAGCAGATTCGAATGATGAGACTAAACCAGAGGATACAAAGAAAGAATCCCCGCAAAAGAAAATCAATGATTCTGTGACCGAGGAGCAAGTAAGTAACGAGTCTATACCTGACACCTCTATTCTACCTAATAATCAAATCCTCGATGAGAAACAAGTAGAGTTTGGACCCACGAGGCATAGCGAGGAAGTTCAAGAGCCCAATCTTGAACAAATATACACCACCAGTAGCATGGGAAACAAGATCACATGGGGCGATCAACAGATACCAGATCTAGTAGATGAGGTAGCAGATATCTATGTGATATCCTATGATCAAAAGAGAAAGGCCATTGTTCAAAGGACTACAAAGAAAAGAGGTATCATGTTGGATCACTCCATCGTGGTTACTACAGAGGAAAACTTGATCAACACAGCAGACGCTTGGACATATGAAATGATCGGCATAGGAAAGGTCCTCTCAAATTCCACATTGGATAGATCCAGGAGAGATGAAAAGGAATTGGCTACCGCCCTAAAGGAGCTCGAACACTTGCACCATCTGGCTGAATATTATAAAGGAGCCACGTAGACCACTGTGTATCTGAAAAAGTGAGTTTGAAGGAGTCTACAATGAGTTCAAGAAGGAAAGACACTTGTTAACCATGAACATAGTTGAGTTCCAAGAGGACACTCTCATGGCACTCGTGACATGCAAGGAGATGGAATGATGGTATGAAAGGGCACAACAAGAGGTAGAAAGACTCGAGTACATTGAGGTAGTCCAACAAGGTCGAGAGAAGGAAGAACATGAAATTTAGATGGTGGGAAAAAGTAGTCTTAATTGCATGAAGAGATCAGCCAAATACTGGGATAAGATGTCTCGGGACCCATACTAAGAAATCCAAGATAAATGTACCATATGCAAGAAGCACTAGGAAAAAATTAATAAAGTAATGAAGGATGTCAGGCTCCCTGAGTTCGACACCCCCGATAAATTTACCGACCTGAGTGATGTGGTCAAGTTGTATGTTGAAAAAGACTAGATATGGACCGAAGAGTTCACAAAGGTAACCGATGCGAGGCCAGGGCTAGTGAAACAATTCGTAGAACATCTGATAAGATCCTGAACCATGCGACAATAGTTGAACTGAGCACATGCAGTGGACATCAGGGGAATATATGAGGTTCCAATGGAACAACACAAATTTCCATGGGCCCAAAATTGTGAAGAACTGTTTATCAGCTGGTCTAAATATGAGAGAAGTCACCCTTTCTGAGAAATATCTTGGGTCGATTGTTAAAGAAACTATTAGAATATAATGCCACATGGCGATTTTTGTTTTGTTTAAACTGCGTTTAGCTGGTAATTTCAGTTAAAACTTTATATTATAAATAAGTACATCGAACAATTAGTCAAGGGTCGATGGTTGTTGTAAGAACTCTTTCTTTTTGGTTGTTAACTATTATTTTGAGACTGCTATGAATTGAGAAGTCTTTCTGGACCAAAGACAAGATATTTTCATCAAATGCATGTGATTGGACTTGAAGAAGAACTACTTCCTATCATGTTTCATGAATGATGCAGTAATGAGTAAGAGCAATTAATTCTGTTGTCAAGTTATCTGGTGAAATGTTTTGATGTTCGTTGCTTTAAAGATGAAGATAAATCATTGTGTTATTATGTGATGAATGGTTATGGTAGATGAATTATTTTGGTTTCCATTATCTTATTACATATGTGCTTTCTTTCTGATAATTAGTTTCTCAGACAATAATTGGATTCTCACATGGTTAATGTATTAGTACTAGACCTGTGGTATAGAGTCATTGTCTGCATGTTGAGCAGCGGGTTATCCCAAGCTCAGCCTCTTCCCCAGTAGTTAAACCTTAATCCTATTAATTGTCAAGTTGGTTCATATTGGCTTGCATCTCTCATACCAACCCCACCCAAGAGAAAATATAGAAGAGAACAGTCCTAACTGAAGGAAGAGCCTTCACAAGAAAACATAAAGCCCATCGATAAATTGGCTGGATCACAAGATCTGGAGAACTATTCCATCTTCAAACACTGCGGAGTCTAATTGGGCCTCAGTGGTGGGTTTGGTTCCTACTGTTGAGTTAAGGGATTTAAGACCTGTCAACAAAATTGGCGCTAGAAGAAGGGCATGAGAATGAATGGCTAAATATATATTTTATCTATCATTTCAAGAAGCCTACAAATTCGTAACAACCCACATGCATGGCTAGTCCTTCACAAGACAACCCACACACACTGAGTATTATTGAAACAAATAACTCACCCTAGCCCGAGGAAGAACAATTATTTCTTGAAATACCTTACGCTCTTCCTCACGAGGAATTAAATCAGTTTAGAAGACTTACAAGATCCTACACCCGACATATCGGTGCATTGTCCTTAACCTCAATACTTCCTCGAAGAAAACAAATAACAAGACCGGTGGTCAATACTCCTGACGAAGTTTTCATACACATGGTAGAATACTTGATAGACTTTGTGATCACCAAAATTGAACACCCTCTGAATCTTATCCTCGAAACGCCTACCAATGACGTCTCTGAGCCTGAAGACTTTTCGAAAGAAGAGGAGTTCAACTCAGATTTTGAAGATATGGAAGGTGATAATGACCATGAGGAGGAAAGAGAAATCCCACTTCATAACAACCATCCTTGGTTGGTCAGAGATGTCATGGTCGTCCCTACACAAGTACATAATATTCCCCGGCACCCAGAGAAGCTGCTTCCCAAGTACAACCCTGAAACTTCAGGTTTACCTGAATATCATATAGAGGAGTTCATACTCATGATCAGAATTATGAACATTCAACATGAAGACTTATTATGCAGACTTTTCCCCTACACGTTTGAAAATTAATCTTCCACGTGGTATTTTAATTTGCCAGTAGGATCTATAACTAGCTGGACTAAGTTCCAAAAATATTTTCTAGATTAATTTGCAGAAGAAACTACTACGGGAGATATGATGGCTGAGTTTTTTGAAGCCACCATGATTTTGAAAGAGAGGGTCAAATATTCATGACCATCTTAAACAAATTTCATCCCACGACAAAACTAACTCAAGAGTTAAAAATTGGGGTTTATGCCAACGCACTCCCGACTTCTACTTCTATATTTGTAAAAAGAGCCATTGAGCAAACCGTGGTGGGAAATTTTGAAGAGGCCAAGAAAATAGAATTCCATATGAAAGGATGTAAAGAAGGCTAGGCCTCTCTAGTAAAAAAAGAAACCCATCCCCCTCCAAGGAGATGACTCCTTTTGACTAGATCGCCAGGGAAACCGACTGAACAAACTATCGACAAGGGTAATGGAGATATAGAAGACGTATAATGCATGGTTAATAAATTATCAAATGAGATCATAGACATGAAGAGAAGCACAGGAGAGGGAAACCAAGGCAAAAGGCCCTATAATCCTTTCTTTAAAAGAAACCTGCCTTTCAAAGCAATTGAACCTCCCCTGACAAAAAAACCTAACAGTTTGGTTATGAATATTGTTGACCAGGAAGAGATTGACCCACCACGAGATACAACGATGCTGATATGGGATCCCGACTTGATCATGCCTTTCGACGATCTGTTTGAGTCTTGGGGACAAACTACAGAAGTTTCAGTGATACAAACACGTAGTAAAGGTCAACCTATCTCGAAATATGTTGATGCCACCTAGGCCTCGAGAAGTAAGTTAACCCCCAATCACTCGAAAACATATTTCGATCCTAGTAAAAAACCTATGAGCATTCATACCTAGGAATAACCCAAACTAGATTACAACGTGGTCGAAGATTTGAAGAAGCTAAAGGATAATATTTTAGTTATGGACATATGCAGGATCCCTCAGCAGAAGGAATTTCTGTTACATGCTTTGAACTCTGTGGAAAACCTAATGGCAGGTAATGGTCCAGAAATAAATCTGTCTCCCACAGATCCGACAGGAAAACCAGCCATGAACACATGTTCGGGAGATAGAAAGGAAAAAACTTTTGTCCCATCATTCCTCTTAATGTTTGAAGTCTTCAATAGAAACCTTCACAACTGTTTGGTAGATTCTGGAGCATATTCTAATGTCATTCCCTTGTTTGTTTGCAAAAAATTAAATGCCATTCCTCTCAAGAGTGAAAAACATGTCATACAACTAGACAGAACCCAGGTCAAGGTCATAGGAGAACTCAAGGATCTGATGATCAGAATGTCGACACACCCCACGTTTGTGCAAGTGATAGACATTATTGTAGTAGATATCCCAGAGGTATATGGGCTATTACTGAGTCAATATTCGTTTGAAAAGATAAACGGATACTTCAGTACAGACTGGGCACACCTCTGGCTACCATTGAAGGGATACAAGAACATGATCATAATCGATAGGGAGAGATATCTGAAACATATAGTCATTGATCTAGAAACCCCGAATGAACCCTCATCCACAGATTTCCCCATACTGGGAAATTATTCCTACGACTCCTACTTCGGGAACTTTTATCCTACCTTGTACGATGTTCCCCTTACCCAAAAATCTGAAATAGGTTTTCAAGAGAAATCACTGATACTGATAGGGGACACCCTCTTCTATCAAAACCCTACGCTAGAGATTGTGGAACAAAAGATCGGAGAGCAAGAAATTAATAAGAGAAAATAAAGGAGTGATTGTCTTTCCCAAATATGGACCCTCTATTTTGATGGATCTAAATCACAAAAAGGGTCAGGAGCAGGGTGCATCCTCATCGATCATAAAGGTAAACGTCATTTCTTGTCCTGTAGACTAGAATTCAAATGTACCAACAACACTGTCAAGTATGAAGTTCTAGTACAAGGATTAAAGAAAGCCATAGATTTGGATGTCAAAGAATTGAAAGTTTTTGGAGACTCTGAAATTATTCTTAGACAAGGAAGAAATACTATACACTGCAATTCTACTCACCTGAAGAACTATTAGCAAGAGGTACATAGGTTAATAGAGCACTTTGAGGCTTTCAATATCACTATGATCCCTAGAGAAAAAAATATTCTTTTTGACTCCTTGGACACAACCACTTCCAGGGTATCACCTTTAGAACATTATGAAGCCTCCCGATTCACTGTGGAGTTTCTCTACAAACCATCGGTACCTAATAACATTTCCAATTGGAAAGTATTTGAAGGAGATGAACAGATCATAAACTTCTTAACCAACCAAGACAATCTCAAATATCTCACTATTGATGATGAATAATTCCAAGAGAAATCAACAGAAACTGATCCTCGGATAGGACAGCCTATGGATAAATCAAAGGCTCACACAAACCCGAAAGGGATAGCTAATATAGAAAATCTGTTGGATCTGAAAGAGAAATTTAAGGGACCTAAAAATGTGAACACTGGTAGCTCTTGTCCCCTGCATGAAACTATAAATCTTGGGACCCCAGAAAACCCAAAGAATGTGAATCTCGACAAGATTGTATCTAAGGAAGAGAGGAAAGCCTACCTCAAATTATTCAGAAAATACCAGGATGTCTTCGCGTGGTCCTATAAGGATTTGAAAACGTATGATACCCGCATCATTCAACACACCATCCTGTTAAAAATCATAGTGAAACCTTTCCAACAAAAGCTTCAAAAGTATCACCCATCCCTGGAACCTCTCATGTATCAGGAATTAAAGAAGCGTTTAGATGCCAAGATCATTTTCCAGGTTAGGCATTCCGCTAGGGTAGCGAATCTTGTTCTAGTGAGGAAAAAGTCGGGAGAAATCTGCCTATGCGTATATTTTAGGAACATTAACAGAGCTTCTGAAAAAGACAACTACCCAGTCCTGCCAATGGAACAACTCCTGCATACCGCGTCTAGCTTGAAGATCTTCTCTCTACTAGATGGTTTCTCAGGTTACAACCAAGTACTGGTTTTAGAGGAAGATCGTTTAAAAACCACCTTCCAAACCAAATGGGGAACCTTCGCTTATAAGCGCATTCCTTTTGGGTTAATTAACGTAGGATCGACCTTCCAAAGGGCCATGGAAGTATCTTTCTGGGGAATAATCAATAAATGTGTGGTAGTGTATCTAGATGACATAACAATGTATTAGAAGAATAGCGAAGAGCAGATCCAACACTTAACTTAGATTTTTGAGAGGTGTAGGAAATATGGTATATCCTTAAACCCTAAGAAAAATATCTTTAGTGTCGAGGAAGGTAAGATGTTAGGTAATATTATATCTCAAGTAGGGATTCGCATGGACCCGGAAAGGATTAAGGCCATAGATCAACTTCCATTACCCCATAACAAGAAAGCTATGCAGTCTGTTTTTGGGCAAATCAATTTTGTGAGGAAGTTCACTCCCGACTTCACAGAAATCATCAAACCCTTACAAAAGATGATTCACAAGGATGTTGAATTTAAGTGGGATGATGAGAGAAAAGACGCTTTCAACAATATCAAAGATGCCATATCTCGGGCCCCAGTATTGCGAAGTCCTGATTTCAATAGAGACTTTTCCCTTTATACTTTCACCTCTGACCAATCGTTAGCTGCAGTTTTGACTCGAAAGGATGATGACAACAATGAAGCCCTAGTGTCATTTATGAGTACTAATCTTCAAGGAACTGAGCTCAATTATCCTTCTATAGACAAACATGCCTACACATTTTATAAGGTAGTAAAGCATTTCAGGTCTTACATCCTCAAGAATCACACTAAAGTAATTGTGCCACACCCTGCAGTCTGATCCTTGTTTACCCAACAAGAAATGGGGGAAAGAAGAGGGAATTGGATGCAAGGATGATTTTAGGGGCTAAATTTCTCTCATGGGATAATTTTCCATGTTTTTTCCAAGAACAAGATTCACTATTTTAAAAATGATTCACCCAAATTCTATAGGATAAAATTATTTTACCTTAAAAATCGCCAAAATTTTATAAAAACTATATAAAATACTTATAAAATTGAATATTTTTAAAAACATATCGCCAAACATTTATAGTTGACATATGAAGGATTAGTAATATTCGCTAAGGTTTCTACATTTTAAAATAAATTTCCATCCTTAAAATCATCCTTGATTGGATGGCAGTAGTCCAGGAATTTGATCTAGATATAAAGCTCGCCAAACTAGTAAAAGGACAAGGGTTATGCAAGCTTGCAGCTGAAGCCCAGGATCAAGTAAATGAAGATTTCAGATGGGAGAATGAAATGGCACTATGGTGTGGTGAAGTAGAATACATCTCCCCAGGACAACAGTCCTGGTATGAGGATTTAACTTATTTTCTACATCATGGGGCTTGTCCCAAAAACCTCAACCCTAGGGAAAGGAGAGCCCTGAGATTAAAATCTGCACAATATCGCCTTGTAAATTCAGTGCTTTTTTGGATCAATTATGATGGGGTACTATTAATATGTCTCGAACATGAAGACACAGACAAAGTGTTGAAAGAACTCCATGATGGCCCTGTCGGGGGACATTTTGTAGGAAACACCACCGCTCATAAGATTTTGAGAGCCAGCTATTATTGTCCCACCCTGTTCAAAGATGCTCACACTTACATTAGAAACTATAAGACTTGTCAAATAAGCGCTGGAAAGGAGAAAAGAGCAGCATTCCCACTCCAACCTGTGACTGTCTTTAGGACTTTTGAGTAGTGGGGGTTGGATATCATAGGAGAAATTACACCTAACTCTTCAAAAATACACAAGTACATTCTTACTTCCACCGACTATTTCAAAAAATGGGCAGAGGCCATTCCACTGACTCATGTAGATGAGAAGATAGTGATCCAATTCATAGAACAACAGCTAATTACAAGGTTTGGTGTCCCTTCTGTTATGGTCTTTGATAACGCAACTTACTTTTCTTCCACGCTATTGACGGAGTTTTCTTTGGTCAAAGGAATCATAATCAAGTACTCTAAAAATTATTATCCCTAGGGAAGCAGTGTGGCATAATCAACTAATAAAAACCTAGTAAGGATGTTAAAGAAGATGGTTATAGATAACCAAAGAAATTGGCACAATCTAATCCATAATGCTCTATGGGCTGATAGGGTCACACCCAAAGAAGATATAGGAAATTCCCCATACTTTTTGGTCTACGAGCAAGAAGCCATCCTCCCAAATGGGCTCTATCTTCTGTCTCTTCAGCTGGCCCAAGATTCCAACGAAGAACCCTCATTGGCCATGCAACAAAGAATTAACACTTTGCTCATGCTAGAAGATGAGAGAGAAAAGGATAAGTTAAAATTTCTAGCTCACTAGAAGATAGTGAAAATATGGTTCGATAAGAATAAGGCTAAAGAAAAGAACTTTGAAGTAGGAGACTTAGTCCTGAAGTGCGACAGAGCAAATGAAGCAAAAGGGAAACATTCTAAGTTTCAGAATCTATGGCTTGGACCTTTCCAGGTGGTTGAGAAGATTGGGGTAGGCACTTATCGGTTGCAGAATATGAGGGGGGAACTTGATGCCCTCCCAGTAAATGGCCAAGCCCTAAAAAAATACTTCCAATAATAAAAAAAAACAGAAAAAAAAATTGAAAATGAATAAAACAATAAATATGTGTGTTTTATGTTCTTTGTTGAGTATCTTCACGATTGCAAAATACTTCTTTTGTTGTTTCTTTTCTTTCTGGTTTTCTGTTCTTTTGAAGGTATGCCCAACAAAATGATGGTTTGCCTTAAACTCACGCAAAGTAGCAAACCCTGTTTCTAACTCATCGCTCACTTACAAACACCAGAAGCACTAGAAAACCTGCGGTCACTTTGAGGAATCCTCTATCCAACCTGAGAAAATGAACAGCTTCGAAGAAATGTCAGAAATGTCTACTTTGTGGCTCGGTAATACCTCAAGGGAAAGAAGGAAATCTGGAAAAGACTACATGCACCCAAAAGACGGAATTGGCAAAGTGTCCACCTTAACCCTCTCACCTAGAAAATAAACAGACATCCTCCTCTCCTACTCACTCAATGCATCATGCTGAAATAAAATTGATATTATCAAAATAGTGAACAATAGGAGAGGGTATGTAGATATCACCGCCGGGGCTATGAATGCTTGTTGGTAGCATAGCAAGGTTTGTGATGTCGGGGTGACTCCGTCGGGGCTCTGGATGCTTGTTGGTAGCAGAGAGACACCGAAGCAGGTGAGTAGAAGTAATTAAAGGCCTCATGCCGGTGAATAATTTTCTAAGATTTTGTAAAAAGGGGGCATGAGTCAGGGTCAAAGGAAATGAAGGAGGAAAGAGGTTAAAACCCCACAGGAAGACCCGGAAGCATCAACAGAAGGACATCAAAGAAAAAGGTTAAGAGGTTTTGATTTAAGACCAACTAAGATTCTCCATCAGCTTCTGTATCAGCCGAGCCTTGGAGGAGGAACATAGATTCTACTTTTGCCCAGTGAATCGCCATTTGTTGAACATTCAACACACCCTAAAAAGCCTATGTCCATTTCTACTTTTTGGGTACCACTTGATCCTTTTCACTGTATGTTTTCACTTTAGTATGAAATTGATGCCTGCTCTTATCTTTTATGTTTCATGTTTGAATTGATTAAAGTCTTCTTGAACATACAACAAAGAATCATCATAAATTTAAATGGGACTTAATAACTACTTAAGGAATCGACAATCTAAAGATTTCCCCAGCACGCTTAGGAAGTTCGACATCAATAAAGTTTAAAGATGACGAAAATTGCTTAATAAGTTCAAAATAGCCAAGTGTCGATCTTCATCGGTGTCGGTGGACGAAAGTCTCTCTTTTTTGGGAATGAGCTTTGGAAGGAGTATCGTCGAAGAATGATCCATTCGGCTTCGGTAGGAAAACAAAAAGAGTGAGTGCCACACAAGGAGAGGAGTGGTATAGCCAACCACCGACTCTCGGAATGTTTTCAGCAACAGAAGGTTACGAAGATGATAACCTGCTAATAAGTTGTGCACATGAACTTTCCCCGATCACCGATCCCCGATGTCATTGGCGTCAGAAGTTTTTGTCAGGAAGATACTAGCCAAACTCCGATGTTTCCTTGCATTGAGCTCCTAAAGTGGCTTATTGACCACACTGATGCACAATTGTTTTTGATGAATGACAATAACGGTGGATGCATCGGATTTTTCTTTCCATCAGAGGTTCAAAGTTACTACAAGCTCAGGGAGCCGGAAGAAAAGCTGAGCACTAATTTTGTTGTGAGTCTCTATGCAACACACGATACTAGGAAAATCATGGTGTCATGGTGGAGGGAAGATAAAAAATTCATGAACCGAACTATTGGTTGGTATCCGATGGCCAATCTAAGGGAACCATACATATATCTCATGGCTCTTTTCTGTAGGTTGCATGGGGAGAAATATTTCTCCCAGTTTTCAGAGGCTTGGATGAATCTATCTTTTACGATTTCTATTTCAGGAACAGACTTCAATTGGGGTGCCATCATCTCCAAACAACTGAGCACTTTCATAAGACAAGCCTAGACACTGAAAGAGGGAGAAACCCCCTCCTTCTACATGGCCTCGTATCTGCTGGACATCATCTATGCCAGGAACATTTTCTCTGGAATGAACCTAAACTGGCACTCCTCGGAGCTCCCATTCCATGTATACTTTAGCATCTTATGGGAAAACATGTACAAAAAATCTTATGCTCTTATTTGTGACTAGCTTATTGCACGCATTTACTTTTTGTTGTTCATGAAAGATTTCCCTAGGCTATCAGATGAAGCAAAAAAGGTTATATCAAAAGTGGGTCACTGGTATCTAGATGAGTGCGAGACCTACATCAGGGTTTTTGGTGCCACAGGGGCACCCCATTTGTTACCCATATATGTTCCCGATTGATTAGTGTTAGGGGAAAGTTTTTATCAGACCATTCTGCAAGGATACAATACCACTTTAGTAAAGGACAAGAAGCAAGCCTTCATACCGTATGGTTTCATATTGGATTCTACATGGTCAAAGACACTGTGCATGCTAAGAAAGAAGGGCTAAGTCAATGAATTATGGTTCCAAACTGGTCAATTTCGCAAACATGATCCCAAGGGCTTGGTCCTACAACACGCATCACAGGTATCATCCTGTTGGCCTTATTCCCATGACCGGTTCAAAGATGAAATTTTCATAAAAAATGCTCAAGACTGCAATGAGGTGGAAGAAAGGAGTCTAATCCTCAAACAACCAGGTTCAAAGCTATGAGTTGGGAAGAGAAAGTGATGTCTTTGGAGAAGACAACTCAAGAAATTCTCAGGACCTAGGAAGGAATGGTAGCATATGAATTGGGAAAAGAAATAGGTGATTCCCAAAAAGGCATCGAAGCGACAAGATTTTATAAGGGATCCCCAGTCTAAATCAGAGATTTCCCTAAAATTCATGTTGCACAGGGGATGGATGAACTTTTGTACCAATAAAGCCAGCTCCTAATGAAGCAGATGCATGATGATCTGTACCTTATCGTAACACCTGCACTTCCAACTGGTATTCAAGAAGGCAGCTCGATGGAGCCAAGTGGCCCCAGTCCATAAATCCCGGTAACACCAATGGGTTAAGCAATCCTGCATCCACAACATCGCCGGTCAATTCCTCGATGGGAAGAACAAATCAGCTAGAGACAGTCCGGGTGTCGATAGAAACACAAGCACCAAATCCCCTGAGAAAACTTATACATATATATAGTGACGATGAGATCCTCGAGACATCTCACGACACCCCTGTGCGTGTCCAAGAGGAAGAAGGTCTCGAGAAAACTTCTTCCCCTGATCCTGAAGTTGGAGACAAGGAGGTATCGCAAAAGGAAGTAGAAGCAAAAATCAGCCTTGACACAAAAGAACCCAATGAATCAGAAACTGAAGTGGATCCAAATGAAGAGCCCAAATCAAAGGAGACAAAGAAAGAATCCCTGCAAAAGGAAATCTATGGTTCTATGGCCGAGGAGAAAGTAAGTAACGAGTCTATACCTGACACCTCTATTCTTCCCAATACTCTAATCCCCGACAAGTGACAAGTAGAGGTCAGACCCACGAGGCACAACGAGGAAGTTCAAGAGCCCAATATTGAAAAAATATACACCACCAGTAGCCTGGGAAACAAGCTCACATGGGGCGATCAACAGATACCAGAGCTAGTAGACGAGGTAGCATATATCTATGTGATCTCCTATGATCAAAAGAGAAAGGAAATTGTTCAAAGGAATGTAAAGAAAATAAGGATCACGTTGGATCACTCCATCTTGGTTACTACAGAGGAAAACTTGATCAACATAGCAGATGCTCGAATGTCTGAAATGATCAGTGTCAGAAAGGCCCTCTTAGATGCCACCTTGGATAGAGCCATGAGAGAAAAAAAGGAACTAGATGCCACCCTAAAGGAGCTAGAACACTTGTGGCATATGGTTGAATACTATAAAGGCACCATGCATACCGTTGTGTATATGAAAAGTGAGTTCGGAGGAGTCTACAACGAGCTCAAGAAGGAAAGACACTTGTTAACTGTGAACGTAGCTGATTTCCAGGAGGAAACTCTCATGGCACTCATGACATGCAAGGAGATGGAATGATGGTATGAAAGGGTGCAACAAGCGGTAGAAAGACTCAAGTACATTGAGGTAGTCTAGCAGGGCCGAGAGAAGGAAGAACACGACATTCAAATGGTGGGAAATAGTAGTCTTAATCGCATGAAGTGATCAGCCGAATACTAAGCTAATATGTCTCGGGACCCATATCGAGAAATCCAAGAGCAATGGACCAGATGAAAGAAGCACTGGGACAAAATTAATAAAGTAATGAAGGATGTTGGGCTCCACGAGTTCAACATCCCTGATAAATTTACCGCCCTATGCGATGTGGTCAAGTTGTATTCCGAACAAGACTCATTATGGATCGAAGAGTTCACAAAGATAACCGATGTGAGGCTAGGGAAAGTGAAAAAATTCACAAAACATCCGATCAGAGATCGAACCATGCTACATTAGTTGAACTCCAGTTTAGTAAAGTACCGGGTGCATGCAGTGGACATCAAGGGAATATATGTGGCTCCAATGGAACAACACAAATTTCCATGGGCCCAAACTTGTGAAGAACTGTTTATCAGCTGGTCTGAATACAAGAGAAGTCACCCTTTCCAAGAAAGATCTCAGGTCGACTGTTAAATAAACTGTTAGAAGATAACGCCACATGGCGATTTTTGTTTTGTTTAAACTGCACTTAGCCATTAATTCAAGTTAAAAATTTATATTATAAATAAGGACATCGACCAATTAGTCAAGGGTCTATGGTTGCTATATGAACTCTTTCTTTTTGGTTTTTAAGAATTATTTTGAGATTGCTATGAATTGAGAAGTCTTTCTGGACCAAAGACAAGCTATTTTCATCAAATGCATGTGATTGGACTTGGAGAAGAACTACTTCTTATCATGTTTCATGAATGATGCAGTAATGAGTAAGAATAATTAATTATGTTGTCAAGTTATCTGGTGCAATGTTTTGATGTTCATTGCTTTAAAGATGAAGATAAATCGTTGTGTTATTATGTGATGAATGGTTATGGTAGATGAATTGTTTTGATTTCCATTATCTTATTACATATGTTCTTTCTTTCTGATAATTAGTTTCTCAGATAGTAATTGGATGCTCACATGGTTAATGTATTAGTACTAGGCCTTTGGTATAGAGTCATTGTCTGCATGCTGAGTAGTGGGTTATTCCAAGCTCAGCCTCTTCCCCAATAGTTAAAACTAAATCCTGTTAGTTGTTAAGTTTTTTTATACTAGCTTGTATCTCTCATACCAGCCCCACCCAAGAGAAAATACAGAAGAGAACAGTCCTAACTGAAGGAAGATCCTTCACAAGAAAACACAAAGCCCATTGATAAATTGACTAGATTGTAAGATCTGGAGAACCATTCCATCTTCAAACGCTTCAAAGTCTAATTGGGCCTCGGTGGTGGGTTTGGTTCCTACTGTTGAGTTTAGGGATTTAAGACCAATTAACAGATAGTCATGTGGTCTGCGCATTTTTTTCATTCAACATTGTGTTGGCTCACGTGGATGTGAGCGAGTAAGCCTTGGTAAATTTGCGTTGAAATTCAATGACTATTTGCATAGTTTTTCTTGTTGAGTAGGTCCTGTAAATGCTTGAGGTGTGTTGATTGATGTGTTGTGCTAGTATTGTCTTTAACTATTTCCTATATTGTGATGAGAAATGTTTTGTTGATAACAATAACAATTCATCGAGATAACTCATATTGTGTGTGTGCGTGTGTACAATACCTGGATGGTAACCCACATAAAATATATGCCTACATCATAATAAAAATTCCCATGAAATTAACAAAAAACTAATGTTCATGAATGCAACCATTCAAGCACACAAAAACCACATCATTCAATATCCACTTACACAACGAAAATAACATAGAAAACAAAACATAAAACTTATATGTTTAAAGATGAACCAACTGGATGCATATAAGGAACAATCCTCCCAACCATATGTGATGTTGTTTCATTTCTCTCAATAGCATACCACCCTTGAGATGAGGTTGTGAGTCAACAAGAAGGTTTGGCCCTCTTGGTTGTCCACTCTACACATTCAGTAGCCTAAAACCTAGGTTATACTCTAATAACAATTCTAATCCACCAACTCTCTCTTTCCCCACTACCTCCATAACCCTAGGAATGGTATCCCCCTTATCTACCATGCAGTCCCTTAGGCCTTCCCACTTCCCTTGATGGATCTCACTTAGCTGGTTGGTTAAGAAATATCTTAGCTGGGGGCTCTAGGAATTATCAACTACCCTAGGAGTTCTCACAACAGCCTTCACAAGGCTCTTGAGCCATTTCCTCAACATGAAATGTCAATTACATGCATACAACATCATTTCTAGAATAAAATTCAACCCGACAAGTTGTCTTTCCATGGATAGCATAGTTGGTATGCTTCTTTGTTGGAGATATTACACACTCACCTAGTATTTATTTTCCTAGATTGACTAGTCTATGTTGAGGGTGCCCCTTGTTAGAGATATTCTCCCCTAGATGAGAATATTCTCTGCTAGATGAGGGTGCCACATCCTCTTTAAACATAGTTACCAACTTAACGAGAACTCTCCAGAGTTCTCATTTTTTGGGGGGTCCAATTTTTTACCTCGTTTTGAAAAATGGTGCTACCGGTAGCACCCCCTCTCCATTTTTAGGTGATTTTTGATATTTTAATTTTTTCGATCCACAATGTTTCCACATTATTTTTTTAAAATGCTCATTTTTCATCTATTTTCATTTTTTTCTCTATATATATATATATATATATAGATTGTTTTTATTCAACTCTGTTTTTAGTCTTTTTTTCATGCTTCTTTCAATCTTAAAAATATTTTTTACCATTTACTTTTTCGAAGTTACGATTTTTCATAGAATTTTGTCTCCTTAATTAATTTATTGTTCCATACTTTTTAAATATAGTGAAAAACATCATTTTTAACACATTGTTTACCTTTACTTCAATAAATTGAAAAAACATGTAGTTAAATAACACTACTTTTGAATATTTATCAAAAAAATACACATTTCATAGCCATATATCATAAAAAACCTATACATTTTGGTTCATATTCCTTAAAATAACATGTCAAATAAAGCATTTTTATGGACATAATTGAACAAAAAAAGTCTAAATTTTATAAAAAAATATCATTTTCTTTCATATTTTTATACATTTGAAGTAAAAAAATGACAACATTTAATAAAAAATTTCAATGTATAGTGATTCACATACAAATAAAATGAAAAAAGAAACAATAAAAAGATTCATCACAAAACAAACAGAGATACATCTTTATTCTTATTTTCAAATATGAAAGTCAAATCGTTACAGTTATAACTCATCAAAAATTTGCAAAATTGAGCATCGTCTTCAAATCCATATTTAAACTAATCAACAGTATCATATATCCCAAATTCATCATTCTCAACAAACACATCATCATCTTCTTCGACGTCATTTTGTGCTTCCATTGTGTCATTTTTCTCTTCCATTGGTTCTTTGATATCTGCAAGTTCTCCAAAGTGATCATTTCCAATCATTCCTCCTAATGGTAATTGAGGTTCCTTTGACAATTTTTCCACCTTTGATTCACTAACATCTCCTTTCCTCAAGCCAACTTCTTGCATTTCATCTGGAAGAGCTGGAATAACATTAATTCTTTGTTGAATAAAACTGCGTTGCATTGGGTCACTTTCAAGGGCTATGCAATTCCTTCCTTTATGTAGGCAACACGCTAATGTTGTACCTAATCACCAAATACAAAATAAATAATTAAGTTAGATAATGTAAAAATATAAATTAAAAATAATCTATGATTGAAGTATGATTTCATAAATATTAGATCAAAATTCTTACCTGAACCCGAGAACAAATCCAAAACCCAATCTCCTTCATTTGAAAATTTATCAATAAGATAATTAGTTAATGCTTGTGGTTTTTGATAAATGTTAAGCATCTCTCTTTTCAAATCTTTTTCCTCATATGTTAGCTTTCTAACCAAAACATTGTTTACCAATATACTACTAGGAGTCTCTCCATCATTTTCATTGACAAGAATAGAATTATAAGAATAATCTTTTGTCTAGGTTGCAAGATGTATACTCTCAAAATCATGTTTAAATGATTCTTTCTTGGAGTTATGAATATTTTGCTTGTGCCTGTAACATAAATAAGTGAAAATTCAATCAACTTGTGAATTAGTGACTTGAAGTCGC
>CBVK0100455802.1:165-15206 GCA_900067695.1 Picea abies
CAAATGGGGCCCACATGACTTTTGGCGCTTCATCTCCTAGGGTTAGGTTTTTGGATGTCTAGGGTTTTTGAAATTCTTGTTTATTATAAAAATGCATTCAAAGCCTCATTTTAATATTCTTCTTGCAAATGTTTGCATCCATCACATCTCTTCTGAGAGATAAGACGCCACCATTCGAGCAAGCTTGTTTCCGCTGCATTTTACAGTTTTAGCTTATTTTGTTATTGAATAGAAAACTAGTTTTACTGTATCTCTATTATTTTGAGTTAAGAGCCTATTAATAATCCGATTTATTTTGTTTTGCTCATAAAATCCAGATCAGTGGTATCAAAGCAGTCTGCTCCTTATCGTCTTAGTGCATGTCCCCAACAAGGTCGGAGCACCAAGAGTTGGGTCTCGAGCTTGTTTCTCTTTAGGACAGAATCTCACACACACCCAAGTGACCTCTCATGGTAGGAGAAAAGAAAGATGATGGGATAGGATATCCTTTCAAACTATTTATTGAGGAATCCCTCACACAACAGAGGAATGAGATGATGGATAGTTTCACGCAAATTCTTCGGCGACTACTAACAGGTGATGCAACTTCTTCAAACAGAGGTGCCACCCCCTTCAAGGTACAAATAAACTTTGATATTCCTATATTTTAAGTTCATATAGATGCAGATGCTATAGAAAAGTGGTTGAATTTACTAGAAGCGTATTTTTCTGTCCATAACTTTTCAAATAGAGAAATTATTACTTTTGCGCTCCTCAAATCCATTCCCCATGTCAAATATTGGTGGGAAACTTTTTGTGAGTAAAATGAATCCTTGAAGGATGCTATTAAGGAACAATACTACCCTGTCAGAAGTTATGACGACCTATATACCAAATGGACCACACTGCGGCAAGAAAGAGACCAAGCAGTTCCAAATTTCACAAATATCTTCTATACCTTGTGCACCAATATGGGTATCAAAGATTCAGAGTGAAATATGGTGCTCAAGTATCATGACACTCTATATAGATACATCCAAACCAAAATGGAGTTTTTGGACATCTCATCCTTGGGCATGGTCTACCGATATGTTGTTAAAATCGAGCAGAAGCTCAAACAAAAGACGCGGCAATTTGGGCCTGGGAACCCCACACAACAAAAGGCAAGAAAGGGCAGGCCCAACCCATAGAAAAAAGGACAGAACAAATATGGATAGTATCAAGACTACTAGTCCAAGCCACAAGCAAAGAAGGACACCGAAAAGAGAAAGAAAGATACTGGGAAGTGGTGGGATTTCCATAAGAGCCCTTTGCATAACACTGCTGACTGCCGCTCAAAATAGTTGTTGGTGGCCAAAGTAAAAGCCTCTGAATCATATGTGGATTATGACTCTGATCCAGAACAAGAAATGGGAATATGGATCATTGATGTTGAACCCAGTGCCACCGTTGCTACCACCAAGCTCCAGCCTAGTGAACTAGATGAGCCGGAAGAAGGAGAGTGCTTCTTACATTCACATATGTGGGTAAAAGGCACCCCACTACACTTCATCATTGATAGAGGTAGCCAAAAGAACCTCATCTTAGCAAAGGTCATCAAACGACTGGCCTTTCCAAAAACATCGCACCCACAACCCTACACCATTGGATGGCTCCGCAAAGGAAGCAATCTTCGTGTCAGTCAATAGTGTCGATTGTCGTATGACATCAAGCCCTTCAAAGATGAGGTATTGTGTGATGTTTCTCCTCTCAAAGTTTGTGATGTTATTTTGGGCCAACCTTATTTATGGACACGTCATGCTATATATGAGTCTAGGCCTCATAGTGTTATTATTACTTTGAACAGGAAATTGTACAGGATACCTGAGGCAGTCCCACCTAGTGTTATTTCCTTGATATATGCTAATAAATGCAGGAAGGTCATCTCTCAGATGAGGAAGTTTGTCTTCTTCATGATTCTCTCTCAGAATAAGTGAAAGATCACTGCCACATCCAAGTTCTCTGTGGTTGACCTCTCCACAAAGAAGAAGCAAGTAGATAAAGTCATGGAGGAATACTTGGATATCTTCTCCTCACCTACATGGGTACCTCTACACTGCCAGGTCAAGCACTCCATCGATCTAACCCCCGGTGCATCGCTACCCAATGGGCCATTCTATCGTCCCTCTTTGTTAGAGAATAAGGAGATCAAGTGACAGATCCAAGAACTTCTCCACAAGGGGAACATCCACCCTATATCATCACCTTGCGGGAGCCCAATCATGTTGGTACAGAATAAATATGGAACCTGGAAACTCTGTATTGATTACTGGGCTCTGAATAAAATCACAGTAAAAAACTGGTACCTGATTCCCTGAATCGACGACCTCCTTTATCAACTCACGGGGCCCAAATACTTCAATAAGATTGATCTGAAGTCTGGTTACCACTAGGTCCCGATAGAGTAGACAGATGTATGGAAGACCACCTTCAAGTCAAAGGAAGGCCTTCGAATGGTTGGTCATGCCCTTTGGTTTGAAAAATTCCCCAGCCACTTTCATGAGGGTGATGGACAATATCCAGTGACCATTCACCAATACTTTTGTAGTGGTGTATCTGGAAGACATTATAATTTACAGAAAGACTTGGGTTGAACATGTGCAACATATTCAACAAGTTCTTCACACCCTGCAGTATCACAAGCTATACGCCAACTTGGAAAAATTCTCCTTTGGCATGGATTGGGTCCATTACCTGGGCTACATCATTGATCAACATGGTGTACATGTGGATCCATCCAAGATCCAATTCATCCGTGACTAGCCATCCCCAACAACACTCACTGAGATTCGGAGCATCTTGGGCCTTGCCTATTTCTACCGCAGGTTCATGTTGGGATTCTCCCATATTGCATGGCCCCTAAGCCAAATAAACAAGGGTGGTGGTAAAGAGAAATTTGCGTGGGGTCGGTCCCACCAACAAGTGTTCGATGATTTGAAGCAACGCTTGTGCTCAGCCCCAATACTTTCACTACCAAACCTGCAACATCCCTTTGAGATCCAGATAGATGCTTCAGACTATGTCGTGGGTGATGTTCTCACTCAACACGGCCACCGCATGGCCTATCATAGTGAGACATTGTCAGATACTATCCGTAAGTACCCTACTTACGACAAAGAAATGCACTCCATTGTGCAATCTTGCCTCCAGTGGAGACATTACATTCTTGGGAAGGAGACAATCATCCACAGTGATCATAAGCCACTATAGTTCATGCAGGCATAGGGAAAATTGCAAAATGACTGCCATCAAAAGTGGTCCACATACTTGTAGCAATTCCACCTCAACATCATGGATAAAATAGTAAGCACCAATCACGTCGTTGATTTCCTGAGCAGACCGCCAGTCTCATAACTCACCATGGTTCTAGACTCTTGCATCCATGAGACATATGGATGGCCCCAACTCTATAAGACAGACCTTAACTTCACCACCACCTACCAAATGTTGGGTGCAAATGCAATTGTTGATAATTTCCATCTTAAGGATGTGTCGTTGTGTCATCTGGGACATATTTTTGTTCCATCAAGTGACTGAGCGAAGATGATCTAGGAAGCCTACTACATTTGGGTGGAAGGACACTTTGGCATAGAAAATATAGTGGTGATGCTACGGAAACATTTCTACTGGTCGAAACTTCGACATGAGGTCAACAAGTATATTAAGTCCTACACTACCTTCACTATTGCCAAACCAACCACTAATAAACAAGGCCTATACACCTCTCTTCCTACTCCTGACAGGCCATGGGAATCCATCTCAATGGACTACATTTCAGGCCTCCCATCAACCAAGCGGGGAAATGACTGTGTTTTTGTGGTTGTTGATCACTTTTGTAAGATGGTGATTCTGGTTTCCTGCAAGAAGAGTATCAAAGCAGAGGCCACTGCTAAGCTCTTCTTAGAACGAGTCTGGGTACATTTTGAAATCCCACAAACCATTATCTCAGATTGGGATAGTCGAGTTCTCATCACATTTTGGTTAATCCTCTGGTCATTGCTAGACACCAAGCTCACCAAATCCATGGCCTTCCACCCCCAGAAAAATGGCCAAACTGAGGTTGTAAATCGAATGATTGTGCAGATCTTTCACATGTATAATTCAAATGACCCTTGCACATGGGATGAGAGCCTTCATTATGTCCAACATAACTATAATCGAGCCCTGCATAGATCAACTGGCCACAACCCCTTTTAGGCGGGGTTGGGATTCCAACCATCAAGTCCCATAGATGTTTCACTTCCCCTTGTGGTCACCTCAACCGACTCATCTCCTGCTCCAAATGAAGTTGAAAAAAACACTCGATTCATTGAGAGGATCCAGCACATCTTCCAACAGGTTCAGGATATCCTACAGAAGTCCAATGAAAAGTACAAATAGCGCCATGATCAACATCGGGTGCCACATAAGTTTCAGGTGGACAGCAAGGTTTGGTTGCACTTGCAGAAAGAATGCCTTACAAGACCCCATTGGAAGATTCTCCCACTCCGTTATGAGACGTACACTATCACCAAGGTCGTGGGGGATAATTCTTTTGAGGTCAACATTCCTCCTTTCCTTGGCCTGCACCCAGTGTTCAATGTGGATCTCCTTTGCCCTTATTTCCCACCAATACTGGACACCTCAGAAGTAGAAGAACAACTGACACCAATAGAGATCAACCCTGAATTCATACAACAATCATCCAATGATCAGATTGTGGACACACAGATCAAGGGAAGTTGACAAGAAAGGATCCAACTTTATCGAGTCGTCAAAGCAGGGCAACTACTACACCAAGGCAAGTGGCTCACCCGGGGCCAAATTCAGTAGAACTTTCCTCATATGATGGGGGAACTCAAAACAATGGAGACCATTGCTTCCTAAGGAGGGAGGATTGATCCAGATGGATATAGGTGGCCACCTACCTTTTCCAACTAGCTCAAAACAGTTTTCTGACAATTTTGGCAATTTACTATTTTTAGAAGTTTTAACTTTTAGGGCCATTTTGAGGGCCTAAAAGAAGGTTTTTTGGGATCAATATCCTCAATGATAACCAAATGCATGATTGAGTCCCCAAAATAAATCTCCTTGAAAATACCTTTCCAATGAGCTATCACACACCTAAAACGGAGATCGTATGCAAATGTTACGACCCTAGGAAGTTGATGTACTAACTTACCCAAACGGGGCCCACATGACTTTTGGCGCTTCATCTCCTAGGGTTAGTTTTTCGTATGTCTAGGTTTTTTGGAATTCTTTTTTATTGTACAAAATAACTTTAGAGCCTCATTGTAATCTTCTTCTTGCGAATGCACACAACCGTCACATCTCTTTTTAGAGATAAGCCGCCACCATTCCAACAAGCTTGTTTCCGCTGCATTTTACAATTTCAACTTATTTTTTTATTGAATAGAAAACCAGTTTTATTGTATCCCTGTTATTTTGTGTTAAGAACCTATTAATAATCTATACTCATTTTTTTCTTCTCATAAAATCTGGATCATAAATGCAGATAACAATACATCCTTATACGACTCATACATGAGCCCAAGAAGGCCAAGTGTTGTAACCACACTCTGATACAAATTTGTAACACACCCAAGATGAGGCATACAAATTTTTGCTTTTCTTAAAGGACAGATTCTCTATTCATGGTTTCTAATTTGGAAAGTCAGGGAACTACTTCAACCTCCTCATCAAGGATCTTCGATTTTGAAGCCAAATGACTCTCTGAGACCCTCATGGTCTTTCTCTATAATTAAATGTAGACCCTTTTGAATTTCAAGTGCAGGTCTAATGGTACCCGCGACCTTCCCTTCGTGCTTGGGGAATCTCTAAGTTTGGGCGCTATCCCCTTTTCTGATAATCCCCTCCTTGAGGTGACCTTGGGAGATAACCTCACACAAATAAATAATTACAGGCGCGACCAAAGGAGGTTTGAAACCAAACTACATTTTTCCCCGCAATTCTCCTCGAGCCTCCACATGTAGTTTCTTCAAAACCATGGCTTGGATTGCGTCCCACCCTCAAATTTTTAAATTTCATGCATCTCTGATCCTTGCAATGCTATGGGACTGTCGATCTCATGATCTTGACAGTGCCTTTGATCTAATAGTTCAAATCTATCCCTTTCAAATCTATGGATCATATCTGACCTCTTTCAAATCAACGACTATGATTTGTTTTGGAATTCCAAACTTCATAATTCTCAATTCTCAAACTTTCCACTCTTATGTTTGTCAATCTTTCGGAGTCGACGATTCACGAACACCTATTCTTATCAATTAGTGGCTCTGCCTCTACTTCAGGGGTTTGACCTTTCAACTAGATCAATGGTCCTACAGCCCTTTTCTCTATCAACGATTGAGATTTCCTTCGGGTCTCTAGACTTATGAGATCTCAAATATCAAACTTCACTTCCCCTCAAAGTAAGAGTATTCTTGCCATGTGTCCACTTGATTTAGACGGTTGAGGATTGCTTCGAGTCTTTACCTGAAATCTACATATTTATGCCACTTGTCCTCTTGATCTAATGGATATGAATTACTTCAGGACTTTGTCCATAATCCACCAATATATGCC
Source organism: Picea abies (assembly GCA_900067695.1). Taxonomy (NCBI): domain Eukaryota; kingdom Viridiplantae; phylum Streptophyta; class Pinopsida; order Pinales; family Pinaceae; genus Picea; species Picea abies. The sequence continues at coordinate 6,748 of CBVK0100455802.1, forward strand.
ATGTATCTTCTAGATTAGATGGTCCAGATTCACCTGAGACGATCTGATGCTTGAGATTTACTTTGGATGATCTAATGACTAAGATTTACTTTGGATGATTGGATGATTGGGATTTACTTCGGCTCTTTGGTTGTTTGGACTTCGAGATTCTCAAATATCAACTGAAAACTCTCGAACATATTTCTCCAAAGTCCACGATCCATCGCCACTCATCCCTCTGGATCTGGCGGTCCAGAATCACTTTGGATCTTCGGGGTTTGGGAATCTCAATTCTCAACCAAAACCCTAGTGCGATTCACTCAGAGCTCGCGATTTATTAATGCTTGTCCTCTGTAAATCAATGACCCTTGTCTCCTTCAGGACTTCATCCTTCATAGATATCAGATCTCAGTTTTCATCACTTTGTGTCTCCTGGAACAGTTTTACCCGGAGTCCATGATCTGATAACATTTGTCCTCCTGCAAATCGACGATTCTCGGTTGCTTCTGTTGTTTGGGCTTTAACGATTTCAAACTCTTCTCCTTCTCTTTCTCCCAGAGTGCTTCCACCCAAAGTTCAAGATCTGTTCCCATGTGTCTCCTTATATCTAAGAGTCCATAAACCTTCATCTCTTCGGCTCTTCGGCACTTCATCTCTTCGGTACTTCAGAGCTTCAAACTCTTATGCACCCATTTTTCCGAAGTGATTTTGCCCAAAATACACGATCTCCCGACATGTAACCCCCTGGCGATCAACGTATAGGATTTAATTCAGTTTTTTGTTCTCCTCCTTTTCCAAAAACCTCCGAACTTATGGATCTTATGCCACATATCAACCCCGACGTTAGATGTTTCTGATTGACTTTGTAACTTCGGGACTTCGCAAGTCCGCTATCCTGTGCAGTTTCAAAGGGTTCAGCCTGATGCACTTTCCTTGGGATCGAATGATTGTTGGTCCTCAAGCTCAAATATAACAACCCAGATATGATCTCCTCCTACGCGCTCTTCTAATTTTCTAGACATGGATCCCAGCGGTCCAGATCTTTCACAGTTCTCGATCCAATGGTCATTGTTGCTCCTCCTCTTGAGCTTTCTCTTTGTTCCCTGAATTGGAAGATTTTAGATGTTTCGAAGGTCTCGAACTTCAATTTACTTACTATGAGCCCTTATGTATGGGTCTTGACTTCAGCTTCCCTCTTGAGATTACAAACTTGAAACAAGTTCACCTCTTGTACCTCATCTGTGCTTTTGAAAGTGCTAGTCTCTTTTGAGCTTGTTCCTTAGGGAATTTTGAATTTCCACGTACTCCTTGCATTAATTTTCTCACGTCGGACCGATGGTCCAAGAACTTCCTCTATCCAATGGTCCAAATAACATCGCAACTTCATGTTTCAAAAGTTTTATTGCACCAACGAGAGATTCTCTTGTCACGCAAACTCCACACTCATAGAACTGACAACCAAGGTGGGTTCTGATAGAAACTTGCATCTACAGTCTATATCACATCACGACTTCGGGTTTTGGAGGATCCATCCCCTTCACAATGATTACCAACATTTTTCGATCTTGCGAAGACTAAAGGAGTCGAGGCATTAATTCCTATGCTCTTTCTTCCAATCTAGCGGTCACGACAAACCTTAGATTCTCTTGAAAGGTCTCATACGTTCGTCTTCAAAATGAAAGGATATTACCTTTCGATAATTGAATCTCACTATCCTTCCTGAGCTTCGTTATTTATGAAGGATTTAAGAGCATTGCACTATTTCTCCCGAACTTAACACTTAGAAGGGTATTTTTCACAACTCTTGCGCTCCTTCATCAATTCTAAAACTTAAGTGGTCTCGGTCTCTGCTTGCCTTGCAGAGAGCCTATGCATATCTGCACTACCTCACCGGAGCTTAAAAAACTTTGTCCTCCAAGGGACATAGAAGGACTAGGAGGTTCGACATTCATACATGAAACTATGCCCACGGTCGATGAACTCGCAATTCGTGGCTTGTCTTAAGCCACCACGGGATGCAATCATTTACGAGTATAAAAACACATCCAATTCATACAATTTCCTACTTTCCTAACTGCACAATCAAGAAGACACAAAAGGGGTAGAGTATAAATCATTAAGAAAACATAACCATCCCTGTAACATTCATAGGATATCCAACTTTAATTCATAGTACCACTTAAATACACATGATATGTGATTACTTATCTATTACAGGGGGTATCCAACTAACTGAGTGTGGGTGTTCTTCCTTCCACCTAACCATAGGCTCAGAGGCATTCATTCTTAGCACTCTGGCCACCCCTGTTCCAAGTCATGATATCACCAGGGAACACTCGTAGCTCTCAAGGATTATTTCTCTATTTCATCTTATGCTCGGGTTCTATTCTCTACAAATTTTCAAAGATTTATTTCTCTATTATGGACCTGGGCAAGGTTTATTAGATGCTCGCTTGGCATAAATCTTGCGACCTTAGGTTTATTCTCCTTACTAATTTTTTATCATATATTTTCCCCATGATGGTTCTCGGCCCATCATGTTCCTTCTGTCAAAAGGGAACTCGGGTTAGCTTCATCTGCCATACCCAATGGTACTTCAAGATGAACTTATGCAGTTAGACCATGCTCCCATTCATGGGAGTGCTTGATAATTCAACCACTGGTCCTTTATTCATTAACTGGTTTCTCTCTTTGGGATCCGAAGGAGATTTATTATCCCCATCAATGGAAATTTGGGGTTACTTGATATAATGAACCCTCTCTTATAGTTTTCACATTGTTTCCTCTAGTGATATCATGGCCGGTACTTTCAAGGCTTCACCCCCATAGTCAGTTATTGGCAACTCAAACAATAACACATTTACATTGTCCACATGCCTTAGCATGGTAATCCTATTTTATGATTAATTACAAGCTGGGGGAAACAAGGGTGTTACAGGAGTATATTCAAGAATGGTTAAAAAAATCACTCACCAAGATCTCCAAAACTCCAGGAGAAGGAGTTGCAACTAGTAATCAAATTGAAAAAATTAAGGGTACAAAAGAAACAAAAACAAGAAAATGAAAGAGAGAGATACCATCATAGTAAGTCCATATTGATCACATATTGCTTCCTTTATCAGTTTTCATTTAATTATGCTTGTTATTTAACTAGAAAAGCTTAACCAAATCCTGATAAAATTATTTTACCTTCTTACCATATCTTGTTGTTTGACGTTTGCCCGGTTATTCTCTCTATTTTCTTGTATATTTTTTATATATGGTCCACGGGAGCCCTAATCCTAGTCCTTTGGATGAACACCTTAAATTTCAATACGTTGTAAGAGACATTTCTTTTTAGAAATCCTAGAGAACTAATTCAGGATCAATTTTGACTGTGTTTTATAACTCTGAGTCTTGAGTATAAAGTATTTGAAATTGATCTATCATTATTTCTTGAGATATAGACACAATACTCTATGAAAGTTCTCTCATGCAAATGGACCATCTTATTTCATTTTGAATGTGATCATAAATTTTATTTTCACTATGATGGATGTGAGGAAATTTTGTTTATTTTCTAAAATGTGGGATGTATGATATTCCTGGTCCACTTCTCAGGAATTCTCATTTGAAATTATACTCATTAATTTCGAGAATTTTTATTTTTTCTTGAGCATTGAAGATTGGATTATCTTAAGGTCCTATATTATTCTTTATTTTAGAATCACAAAGAATATCATAATCCAAAATGGAGTGCCACCTCTTTAAAAATGTAGGAGGATTCATATCCTCATGAGGTTGTCATTTTGATCCTGACAGATTCAAACGTCAATATTTTTGGCGACCATACTGGGGAAAATACTTGAAGATTTAGATTTGGTTTTGTATCCTAAAAATGACATGACTTTGTCTCAAGCTAACCATCCCTGTTTAGAAATCCGATTGAACAACCAACGAAGTATTCTGCATCAACTATATAACCTGGCAATAACAACAACTAGAACTAGAGAAGAATTAGAACGATCTTGGGAAACTCTAAGTCAAGAAGAAGAAAGAGAAATCCTTCTAAGAAAAAGGAGAAATGAAAGACAAGATTCAAGACATGAGAGACGACTTCAAAGAGCACAAAAGAAAGGACAGAATTGAAGATGAACGAATACAAAGGACCAATCACTAGAAGAAAAAGAATGCAGCTACATGCCTTAGAAAGTGAAAATCATACTCTTGAAGAAAAGAAGAAGCTTCCAAACATGGCTAAAAGGGAAGAAATATGTGAAGAACCAAATGAAGAAACACGAGAATAAATAAATGAATAAAGGTGGAAGGAAAGAGGACATGAGGAAAGGAGAAGATTCATAAATCTAAGAAGGATAAGATATTCTCCTATTGACCTGCGAGGTGAACATGAGCTCCATTTTATTCCTAAAGGTACTTTGAAATAATTTTTTGGAGATGGAATAATCGATGCTAAAATACATGTTGATTTGTTTCTGTTTTTTTTATTTCCATCTTGTTGAATATGATGATGTGATAGTGATAATATTTATTTAAAATTTGTTGGGCAAAGCTTATCAATGGTACACAACATTTTCCACCAGATCAATTGGCTCATTTCATGATCTCATAGCTATGTTTCTAAATATGTTTTCTCCCCCATTCACATATCATACTCTTCTCACTAATTTCACCCAAATTTTTCTAAAGAAAAATGACTGAATAAGATACATTGATCTCATATTCGATAAAATATTGAACAAGATTCATGAAGATAAAACGCCTAATAATCTAGTGATACTTGGTTCTTATAAGAATTCCATGCCACCAAATGTGAATTTTTCTATTAGAAACTACCAAATCAATACTCTGGAAGACGCAATGACCAAAGCTATGGAAATGGAGGAAATCATGATCAAAATAGGTGTTGATCCTGACATCATTCTTGGAAGAGTCCAAAGGAAGATGGATAATTTGAACATTAATGACCATGAAGTATCCAAATTTAAAAATGATGAAGAACAAAATCCATGACCCTTTGAAAATCAGGCAGTTGATGGAGGACTTTTTAAAGTAACTTTCCTAGATGTGAAGACGAATCCTATTGCATCCCAGGAGATGAAACAAAGAATTGATATTGCACAGATGAACATAACTATTAGACAAATGAAAAATGAAATAAAAAGTTTAAGAATAAATCATAATTATGTTCTTAATATGAGGATACTGACCCCGTAACAAAGAAAGAACCCTGCCCAATAACAAACAATGAGATTTGAAAATGTAGACAATCAAAAAATATAAAGGGCTCCCAGATAGCCAACCCAGAACGTAGTAATACTTGATGAGATGTACAATGAGAAAATGATCACACCAGAAAATGTTTTTTTTTCAAAATAAGTATTTGAATGTTTACAGATTGATGGATGCGGACATCCATGTATATATGTGAATAAGATGAAGAAGATCATGTCTTGCAAGAAAACATTTCCCAAACACAAGCACATGTAAATAAGGCTAAGAATAAGGAAAATTGTAAAAAAGATAATGAAAAAGAGAATGATAAAAATAAAACAATGAACAAAGAAGCCATAAAGAAAAAAAATGATGTGTAATCCCATTCAAATGATGTATAATGTTGTTGATGATATAATAAGAAATACTCTGTCTTTCAGAGACATAGTAAAAACTCCCCAACAAAGGGAAATCATTTTAAAATTGTTGGATGAGCCAGTCAGAAGAATTGAAGAAGTAATTGCAAATCCAAAGAAGATTCAAAATACATCAGCAGTGAAAGTAAGGGGCAAGGTTCCACCCTGTTGTGCCTCATAATTGTCTTGTAGATTTAGGTGTGAAAAACAACATCATGCCCTTCACAATTATTGAATCAGGTTGTATTAGTTTCTTCAAGTACTATGAAAAGGGTGAGAGCATCTACACAATTAATTCTAGGAAGGTGCCAATTTATGGAAAAAATAAATATTTGTATTCCTAGATTACTATTGTTCCTTGTATCATTACAATTTTTAATATCGTAGTGTTGGACCTACTGCCAACATACGGGGTTGTCCTTGGAAAAGACTGGTATTCCATAATTCATGGATATATAATGAACGATGGAAGTTGTATGATGTTACCTAACAAAGAGGGAGCAATGATCAAGGTCTCCTGTGAACCCAAGAGACCATTTTCTTTCAAGAAAAAGGATAATAAATTAATGGAAGATTATATAGATGTTGGTATTGAAAACTATGTTATCCTTGATATAGATCAAATAGAGAATATAAAGAATGAAGAGAATTATTTTGTTGTTTAATAGAGAATGTCATTTGATGGAGCATGTTCAAGCTCAGGGAGTGGAGTGGGGATTGTGCTTAAAAGTCCAAAGAAGATTGTATACCTGCATGCCATTGGACTTGAGTTCCCTTGTACGAATAATGAAGAGGAATATGATGCCTTAATTCAGGGAATGATCCTGAAATTAGAGATGAATATTGAACATTTAATTGTGACTGGTGATAAATAAGGGCATTCAAAAGTATAAGATTAAAAAAGACAAGCTCAATTAATTAATTTAAAGAGAGTAAATGAATTAATGGAGGTTTTTAGTGTTGGGTATATGTTATATTATTTGCATGAGTAGCAGTGTTTGCATTGTGCCAAGCACGTAGGGAGGTTTGAGGGGGGTTACAGGGGAGGGGGAATCCCCCCACGCGAGGGTTCAATGGAATCTCCCCCGAGAAATTTTATTTTCCTCGAGAAATGTGTCACATTTTTGCCTTGTTTTTCATGTTGCCTCAATTTTCCTGTCCATTATTGGGCGGTTTTCAACACATGGTTTTTTGTCGATGGTTTTCTATTTCCGGTTAAGAAATTAGGTTTGTTGAGTAACCCAATTCATTGGATTAGATTTTTGGATGTCGTTGGATCCTATATGGATATTGTATTGTAAACAATGTATCACTATGAATGGATATAGAATATGATGGTTTTCCTAGTTTGGGTTTCCAGGGGAAAAATATTTTTGTAATGTTTGTATTTTCCATTGTATCTTTTATGTTCTTTTACTGAAAATATATCTGCAATAAATAGTGTACAAGGTTAAACTATACATTTGGTATCATATCTTTGTTGGATTCAGGGGGTTGCCTTTGTGGTCAAGGGTTTGGATTGGGACTGTGATAATCCTTGTTACAGTGGGAGATCTGTGGTATTGATTTTTTAGGTGAAACTAAATGGCAAGAAATTCAAAAATGGAGATCGAGAAGTCTAATGGAAAAAATTTTGAGCTGTGGAAGCTCAAGATCGAAGATCTGTTGGTGGACAAATATCAGTGGATCGCGGTAGATCCAGGTACTCCACCTATAGGAACTTCATCAGATGACTGGAAAAAGTTGGATCGAAAGGAAAATAGCACAATCTAACTGTATCTTAGATTTAGTATTATTGAATGTGTTAGAGGAAGATACAACTAAGGATTTATGGGGTAACTTGGGGAAGTTGTATCAGTCTAAGTCCCTAGTAAATAAGTTATTCCTGAGAAATAATTTGTATAACTTGGGTATGAGAGATGGAGACTCGGTGGAAAATCATTTGAACACTTTCAATATTGTGGTAAGTCAATTAGTATCTGTTGAGATTAAAATTTCAGATGAAGATAAATGTATTAGTTTACTGTGTTCTTTACCAATCTCATGGGGTAGTCTGGTTGTGGCCATAGGTAGTAATACAACTTCCTTGAAGTTTCATGGAGTGGTCTCATCCTTGTTTTCGGAGGATATGAGACAGAAGAATATGGAAGGATAGAGAACATACACATTATTTGCAAGAGGACATTCCCAGGAAAGAAATGGATCTAAGTTCTCAAGTGGGAGATCTAAGTCTAAGGGTGGATCTAAATCTCCCGTAAAATTTGTAAAGGTATGTTGGATATGTGGAAAAGAAGGGAATTATAAGAAGCAATGTAGATCGAAATTTGAGAAAAAGAAAGGATATGAAGAATCTCCTTCTATAGAAGAAAATACCTCCAAGGAAGAAGGAGGGGATGTGTACTTTCCTTATTCAATCATAGGTGCATATCATGAGGCATGGTTGGTTGAATCTGGTGCATCCTTTCATATGAATCCCCACAAGTAGTGGTTTTGTGAATATGAAAGGCCTGATTGAGGTAATGTTTTACTAGGTGATGAATCGACAAACATAATCATAGGTCGAGGAAAATTCAAGTTGAGGCTTGTTATCCCCGATATCTAGGGATAACTAGGATATCATGTCTCAAGGCCCACATGGTCCTAGACATGGAGTACCAAGAGCAAGAGCGACTTGAGCATGGCCCTGGAGGGCCCATCTTTCTTTTTCTCAGCCAGCTTTGTCCTGTCAGCAGTACCAGCCTCCATCACTATCGGCCTGGACTTGCATCAGAGAGGACTCTTGATCCATGAGGTAATTGGTCCAAGGTATCATGGTATGTGTCATATTTGATCGTTATAACCTTCTTATGTATG
>CBVK0100455810.1:0-14800 GCA_900067695.1 Picea abies
TTTCAATCATGCCTTAATCCTTGACCATTAACTCATGAATTTTATCAACTAATTCCAAGAATTACATAATTTTCCAAAAGGCACTGTCAGCCAATGATAATTATGACTAATTTTAATTTTATTGTGACAGAACTAAGAAATGGATTAAGCAAATGCAAAGAACACAAATAGTATTAGCAATCTAGTTACAACTATAGTGCAATATTTCAATCTTCGATCATTAGTTTTATGAATTTTTCCAGATGGTCTCATAAACTACATAAATTAACAATTGGTTCTATCAGTCAACCATATAGGTTACCTATTGTTGTAACAGAACAACAAAATAAAATAAATGAATCTGAACATAAACGAAACTTAAGATGACCTAAAAAAAACAAAGTGAAAGTAAATAACTTGGAATTTGAAAAGAGAAACAAACTTAGTTATCGGGGGGACATCCTACATCCTGGTTTGTCACTAATAAATCCTTATGAAAATGCGAACTATAAGAAACTTAATTCATATAACTAACATGATATGAAGACCAACAACAATACTTATATTAATTTCGAAAATGAATTACAATTTCTCAGTATATCATCCACCCCTCCAAAATGTTTGATGCTTCAAGTAATACAAGTGAATTGTGGTCCCTTAGATCCGATTTCATTGGAAGCCAAATCATAACAAGATATATGATATCAATTTTACAAATATTTTGAGATCCCTAAAATTATTTAGTGACAAATACTGTGAATAAATTCATGACAACAATGCATGAATTTCTTCATATGATCTCGTTATTTTTCGTTCAGGCCAAGTATTATTCTACATCCTTTTTCCACATGGACAAGTTTGACAAAATTATTTGACTTTTGATTGTTGATTTGCTGAGAGGATCCTCGTGCTAATTTAACAGGTGGATAAGCTGGAGGTGTTGATTTAGCATCTATGGAAGATTTAAAGTCGATATGGAAGAGGCTCGAACCTTTCAATTAAACAAATATGCTAGCTAAATTCATCATCAACCTACATGAATTCAGTAGCTACAAAATCAAAATATTTTGCAGCTTCTTGATAAATAACAATTAATTAAAATAAATTGCATTAAGAATGAAAAATATGTCAAAGATCACATGTATACCTCATCTTTCTTTCTGGTATCATTTATGTGATCAAGTAAGGGTTCATGATGGCAAACATGAGAGTTTAGTATATTATATCCCAATGCTCGACGAAAAAACAAAAGGATGTGATTTGTCTAAGGGCGATTCATTGTGCTACTGAAAAATAATATATACTTCTCGTCCCTTGTTTTTGGGTTTTTTTCTTTTTTTTTTATTCTTTTTCAATTTTTAAAGATCTTGAAAAATAATTAAAGAATTCTATATTACAAAGGAGGAACGAGTGTCGCAAGAAAGCATACTAGTTCCAGGTGCAAGGAACACACTAATGCTCAGAGCAAGGAGTCATGTGAAGGAAAAGAACACTTGGGGAAAATTTCTCCATTGGTTAAGGTGTCAGGTCGCAAAGAAAAAGTTCTACAAGTCTTGTGTATAAGGCATGCTTCAAAGGTTCAGTTGAGAGAAACATGGAGCCGACATTAGGCCATAGATGTAGAGATGCAAATGTGATTAACAAGACAAAATGAAACCCCCTTCAATTTAACTTTTAACGAGCCCAGACAAGGTAAGCTTGTTAGTTTTTTCACGTTTAGAGAGTTTGAAAAAAAACATAAAAGAAGACTCCAAGGAGTACCTTTTTTGGAAATAGTCTAGTCGGTTCAAAAAAGGGGTAAACTGGCACCAAAAATACATCTATTCAAAACCATTTTAATGAGTGTGACAAAGACAAGATTACTCGATAATATTTTCAATTTTAAGGAGTCTGAAAAGATCTTAACCATGGACTCACAACCTTTTTATGATTTTAGTCCCCTTAGCTCGAAAAAATATAAAATTTACTGAGGAGAATTCTCCTAGTGAGACGAATCTCCTGAGGCATACCTTTTTCCTCCATAATCTACAGGCCAGAGAAAGGGGTAAAATCATGTCCGTAGATGTTCTTATGGACCAATTTAATGAGTGTGAAGGAACAAGGTCACTCAATGATATTTTCAATTTTAGGGAGTCTGAAAAGATCTTAACTATGCACTCTATGGGGGTTCCTTTTTCGTAAGTAATCTCTGAGGCCCGAAAAAGGTGATAAACCAAAATCAAGGAGAATGTTTCTTTTTCACAAATTTAGTCCCTCAGGCCCGAAAAAGGGTTAAACTTATACTTAAGAATACTCTTCTAGTGAACCAAAGTTCCTAAATCATACATTTGTTTTTACAGTTGACCATTCGAATTGAAAAAGGGGTAAACTGCCGCCAAACAGACGTGCCTTCAAATTTGAGTTTGCCAAGCGTGAAGGGAAACAAGATCACTCGACAATATTTTCATGTTTAGAGAGTCTGAAATGGGCTTAAAGAAGATTCCAAGGGGATAATTTTATCAAGTAATCCTGACTAGATCACTTATACCAAGAGGGGGAAGCAAGGGCTACCATGCCCCCATTGGATAAAACAACAGATAAATTGTCGAGACCATGTCTAGAGAAGGAAAACATGAGTGAAAAAGTTCCTACTTAGGAGAAATTGAAAATCGAGGATAAAACGCCACATAATTAACCTGTGGTGGGGTAGAGTCTACACAAACACTAGGAACATATAAAGGGGCAACCTGAACTAACAACAAATTAGGATGGTGATTATTCGATGCCAACTGGTCGATAGTGACAATTCTTCCATTATGAGGGAAATGCATCATTCAAAAGAGCGTAGACACCACAATGTTCATAGAATATACATAATCATACCCGAGAAGCATATTGAAATCTAATGGGCCTTTCACCACTATAAAATCAACAAGGACAATCTTCCCACCTAATGAGATAGGAAACTAAGGAAGAACCCCATCTTTGCATAGATCATTTTAGTGAAGGATACAATCTGGGTAACGAAGGATTCAAGTTGCATAGAGAGGTCCTGTTTGATGGTTTCCATTTTGGAACAAGGACAATCTTCCCACCTAATGAGATAGGCAACTAAGGAAGAACCCTAGCTTTGCATAGATCATTTTAGTGAAGGATACAATATGGGTAATGAAGGATTCAAGTTGCATAGAGAGGTCCTGTTTGATGGTTTCCATTTTGGCGTTGATGGAGGAATGCACGTTTTTGTTGAGGGTGGAAAAATTGGCACTGAGTTTCCTAAATTCTTGTTGGGTCTCTGTGAAATTAGAGTGCAAGGAATTGAAGCAGGCATCCAAGTCTTGGCTACGGGTGTGGGCCATGCGAAAGAGAGAAAATTAAAAGGGACGTGTGGGACGAGAAAAAAATGGTTTATAGGTGAATTGTATCATGATGATCAAGGAGATGATGAGAATCCAATGGTGTAAGGCCCAAATAAGGGTGTTGGAAGGGGTAGTGTCCATGAGAAATTTATTTTGGCTAAAAAATGATAGGTATGACTGCGATAATGGAAAAGAGAGGAATCCAATGGGATAGATCTCAACTAATAGTGCCACTAGGATCCATTTTTTTTTTTGGAATGCACGTTTTTATTGAGGGTGGAAAAACTGGCACTGAGTTTCCTAAATTCTTGTTGGGTCTCTGTGAAATTAGAGTGCAAGGAATTGAAGCAGGCATCCAAGTCTTGGCTACAGGTGTGGGCCATGTAAAAGAGAGAAAATTAAAAGGGACGTGTGGGATGAGAAAAAAATGGTTTATAGGTGAATTGTATCATGATGATCAAGGAGATGATGAGAATCCAATGGTGTAAGGCCCAAATAAGGGTGTTGGAAGGGGTAGTGTCCATGAGAAATTTATTTTGGCTAAAAAATGATAGGTATTACTGCGATAATGGAAAAGAGAAGAATCCAATGGGATAGATCTCAACTAATAGTGCCACTAGGATCCATTTTTTTTTTTTACACATGTTATTCTCTTATCTGAAGAATTCTACAATGTTGAAATGCCCATATTCTTAATAGGACAAAATGTGTAGTAATTTCACAACTCAAATGCAGGAGGCACAGTTGCATGACAATAGATCTTGTATGTTCTGTTTTTGTTTCCATTCTGCAAGGTGTCTACAGACAAGGGTTTTCCATGTGCTATATCTCTTTGATATAAGTGCGAGTTAAAACAATAGTAGTTGTCCCAATATCTCAGGGTACCAACTAAAGAGGCTAGACCATGCCCTTAGTTGTACTAACTGACTACCCAGGTACTAAAGAGTATCTTCCCGACTGTTTTTCTTGGTGGCACTATAACAGTCAGGTGACTGATTAGTTTATCTATGGAGGGATTAAAGAGATCTAGGTCGATCCATATAGAGGTGTTTTATGATGCGCTACCACCTGAAAGGGTACCAACATGGGTTACAAGGATGGCCAACAAATGTGTTCTTGAGTACCACTTGTATTTATTGTGTGTATGACTCCTCGACTATAGGTTTATGCGGGTAACGATATATATCTGTAGCTTTAAGATGTTGGAATACGTCTCGACCCTTAAAAAAATTAACCTACAATTTTCTTCCAAGTAAAGTTCTATGACACCACTTGTAGTATTCCATATGTAAAATAGTTTTCAGAACATAATTATTTTAGCTAGAAATGGCAGAACAACAATGATATAACCAACAAAATACTAGAATAATATGAGAATAACACCAGAAAGAGAACCTTGATGAATGATAGCAATGCTCACTTGCCTCTTCAATGGGGCATCATCTAACAGAGTAGATCTCTATTACAATAATATCCAAGACAAAACTTCTCATACCCTCTACTCCTATTTATACTAAATATGTCTATCCAAAAGAACAATCTAGAGGAAGATCTGTCTAGAAGTGAAATCTTCTATTAGGTCTTCTTATATTTGACTTACTCTTAATTACTACTAGGTCCTATTAATATTGTCCTTTATTACATGGAAATATATTATTCTACCTACATGGGGGGTTAGGGAGGTTAGGTCCCTAACACAAATTGTGCCAAGTGAAATTTCCAAAGAATCTATGTCCACCTGAAACAATTTCATCAAATCAATAAGTATTGAAATTGGAACACTACTAGATTTTCCTTCAACAAATTGAATGCTCCTTGAAAGTTAGTACTGAAAATGAATTCCACGTCTCTTTTCAATAGATTCTCCAACTTTGTTGTAATGTGCATGTAATTCTTAACAAACTTGCAATAGTATCGTATATGTCCCAATGTAGTATGTATGACCTTTATATACATAGGGGATGGAATGTCCAAAATCATAACTATCTTCACCTAGTCTACCAATAGTCCCGCCATTCAAGCAACATGTCCCAACAAAACTCTAAAGGTGGTGACAAAATACACTTCAAATTCAAGGATATTTGTAATTTTCTATATCTGTCTAGCATTAGCCTCAATACTTGTATGTTTACCTTCAATAAGATGAAGATAAATATAGTCTAGTCATTTAGATAAATTGCAAAAATTTATGTATGATATACTTAAATGAAATGATCATAATTATAGAGTATACAATGGATGCATTATTCAATCTAAATGATATGACATTGTAACCAAACAAAATCCACTGAGTGGCTAAAGTTTTCCCTATTTCCTTCTTGGAATTATGACTTTATGGTATTATGAGATCCCATTAGTGAATGAGTAATCTTACATTTCTCCCACATTATCTGAGACTTCATCTATAAATGGTGGTGTAACTTTTCAATTTAAAAAATTTACGTTCAAGTATGTAACTTGTCAATATACATATGAATCTCTTATGTTTTCTTTTTTCGAATTTCCATGGGGATGATCCATTCAGACTCTTTTAATAGATAAATTATAGATGCTATCAAAAATATGTCAAGCCTCTATTTTACTTTCTTCTTATATTTTTTGTTCAATTAATATGGTCATTTCTTGAGAGTCTTATTATCATATGTCGATTATATTGTATTTTTAGCTCTTTGGAGGATACTAAAACTCCCTTCATCTCCTTAAAATATCCGGGAATATATATATATATATATATATAAACAAATCAAATAACTTGGTAATAGTATCTTGATCTTAGTGGTCTCCAACAATTGTCATACTTTGTTCACATTTCATCCCAATGCTCCACTTATTTATATTTAAATGATACTGATAATAAACTCTTTCTCCAACTATCACAATAAATTCTATGTTCCTTAATTCATGATCTTATTTAATCTCTTCTCCCTCCATTTTTTGGTAGTAGACGGGATCTTTCAATTTCTCAATATTCATATGATACATGAAAACCACTTTTGTCCTTGACTTTCCTATTTTGTTCTACCCTAAAAGATGAAGTGCTTAATTTCCTTCACAATCCTAGATTGAGGTTTTTTTAACCGAATCTAAATGTAATTAATATTTTTTATACATTGCTTCATATTCTTGCATTCATCTCCCTTTTCATCTTTCGCATACCAACTTCTAGGAATAACATCTAATGTGTGAATGAACTGATGTGTCCACTCCTCTACTCGAAAGTCCTTCTCAGTCCATCTCACCTGGAAACACTAAAATAGATCCTTGGGGTGTTTCATTTATTAAATCCTTATACATGTTTACAAACTCTAAGCCTTGGCATGCCTATCGAAATATTAATATAATACTCTTTCCTACATCTTCCCATTCCCTGAAGTAATCTCTATGCTACATCCACCAACTCATAGGGACTCTCTCATCATGATGTTCATTGATAATAGTTTTTTTGGTTCTATTATGTTCTCCTCCTTTATATCCAAGATTAATCAAATCTCATAAGATGACACAAATTCATCCCTGTCTATCACACAAATCTCTCCACATATTTACATATCCTATTGGACATATCATAACCTCCTATTTTCCACCTACCCAAAGAATATTCTCAGTCATATCGTACAAACATATGCTCCTCTATCTCAACTCTCACTATCTATAGTTGGGTTTATGTAGCTATTTTCCACCTACCCAAAGAATATTCTCAGTCATATCGTACAAACATATGCTCCTCTATCTCAACTCTCACTATCTATAGTTGGGTTTATGTAGTATTACTTCCATGTATTCATATTGTAAATTATTTCAAAAACATTGAGCTCCGCACACCATCATTAACAGACTCAATTTATCTTTTTCCTTCAATGGGTTCTACAGGAGTGACCACTTTGAGATATTAGTGGAAAAATGAAATCTTTGTGTGGTTTAGGTATAGGATTTATTTGTTGTGAAATTCCCAATATATATCCAACAAATCTAGGTAGGGGTCCTTTTCATCCAAAATTTCAATAACTTCAAAATCAACTAGAATCTTCACCACATCTATATCTAGCTCTGCATGTTCAACTTTTCCAATAGTGAAAATTCTATACTAAATGGATAAGATTAATTGGATGAGTCACCAAACCAAATTTGGCTTCCTCTCAATACCTAAGTTTTCTTTGGAATAATTTTCATGTCAAATCTAATATCCAACAAGACATCCTTCATTTTATAACCTCCCAACTCCATATTCATCTTGAACTCCCTTCCCATTTTTTTCTCCTCTTCTTAACTTGTCATATATGACATTCATGAAGAGGAGAAGAGAAGGGCTATTCATTGTTTAAAATGATTATCCATATTGATAAGATATTCATTAATCTCTTAGATAGCTTCGGATCACATAACCATTTTATACAACATCTTAAAAAATCCCTCAACTCATTAGAGGTTTCATCCTCTAGGAGTTTTGTTGGTATGCACCTCTTTCTCATACTCAGGCGAATTTTGAAATGTATCTATCAGATTACACAAGAATGTTTTATAACCACCTAGATTGAACATTAATGGCACATGAATAACTTTCTTGATATTACCTGTTAATATTGTTTCTTGCTTCTATATCTATCTCAATCCTTACTCCATCTTGTGTTACCACATCTACATACATGCATCTATATTATTTTCATGGTTTTGTTGTCACAACATGTTCCCTTTTTTATTCCCATTTCTTTATCAAATATGGACATTCATTTATCCTGTGGTCAATGCTATTGCAATAGACACAAAGCACATGGGGCTTTGTACAATGTTAAATAATGAATTTTACTTATCCGTAGGTAAAAAAAAGTAGGTATCCTCATGCCTCAATATCTGCCTCATCCTCTTCCTATGAATTTTCCCTCTCCTCTTCCTCCATTAACTTGCCTCATCCTCTTCCTATGAATTTTCCCTCTCCTCTTCCTCCATTAACTTCCATCCCATAAACACAATATGCATCCACTATGTTTTATTTCATTAACTACAATGACCTATAGTTTTTAATGTCATGCCATGTAGATTTAAAAAATAATAGAAGGGTGTGTTCGTTGAAGTGTAATATTATTGTAGAATAAAATAACAAGGTGACATGTGTCCCCATTGTATGCATATTTGGTACCTATCTAACTTGTACCCCACATGGAATGGATTCGATACGCCTATGGACCCCACATGGGATGGATTTGATACGCCTATACAAGTGTAATTACTCATCACTGTGAATTCATTTCTATGATAGCCATCTATTTTACACTGAGTTACCAAACAATCCCATGCATTAATTTTTGTTATAACCCTAAATTCCTCTACACATGTACACATGGCCTTTGGCCCTCTTACTTTCATTTTTTTCCAAAGCACTATTGAGTTTCTCTTCTTAAAAACCAATTTTTTGAAGATGTGCTCGCCCTGGTCCACTACTTCCTGCGTACATACACTTTTTGCACCACTACAACTCATGTAAATACGCATGCTGCACCATTACAACCCGTGTATACTTTCAAAAGTTGCAAAAAATAAAAAGTTGCAAGGAATTCGTTGAGATTACGGGCTATTGGGTAGTTTCCCAGCTAATCCACCACCTATAGCCCGTCACCCAACCGAATAACCATTCTTTTGTCATATAAAAGGAGGTTTTGGGGTCTCATTTTAGATCTAGACATAAGAGCAAGAAAACTTTGCCCGATTTCACATCCCCTCCTTGCCCAAGTCATTGTTGCCCTTTTGTGAGAATATCATCAACATTCCCCCCATTAGCGCCTTCTTCCTCCATCATAACCCATTAACTTCCCAAGAAGAGATCAGAAGGTTGAGAGGAGAAGATTATATAAAGGTGCACTTGGATCTTGGTGAAGAGGAGACCAGACCAGGTTCATGGAGTGGTAGCCGACCTTGAATGTAAAGGTATAATATTTGAGTTATTCATAAAATAATTAATTTTCCTATCCCAAGTCATGGTGTACTGAATGTTTTATTGCTTTATGTTTTGACATTCTAACATCTAACCCTAATTTGTATATGGAATAAAATGCTTGTCGTTTCCTGTTCGTCAATCTTTAGATGCAGGTCAACCCTGGGAGGAGGCGTGCATTCAACAAAACTTCCAAGCCGAGGAGTTCATCACCAGACATGGGATTTGAGGTATAGTTACCCGATCTCCTTTTTCTTTGTTTCTTTATATGATTTTTGGTATGTTTGGGGTATTTTAGAGAAGTAGTTGACTTTTAGATGATTAATTGATCTACCTACATTCTAAACCCTGGTGTAGTCATAGGGGGGTTTTTCCCACTAGCAGAAATGATGACCATACTGGGTAACGAACCCATAATCTATCATTAGATCCCAATGCTTGACGAACAAATGAAAAAATGTTATTTTTCCAAGGGAGCTTCATTGTGCTGCCAAAAAAGAGTATATACTTCCCATCCACTCTTTTTCGTTTATTTTTTATTTTTTTGTCTTTTTCAATTTTTAAAGAGCCTGAAAAAGAATAAAAGAATGCTATGTTACAAAGGAGCAGCGAGTTTCGAAAGCAAGCATACTAGTTGCAGTCTCAAGGAACACACCAATTCTCATAGCAAGGAGACATGTACAGGAAAAAGATACTCAGGGAAAATTACTCCATGGGTGAAGGTGTCAGGTCATAAAGGCAAAGTGATACAAGGCTTGCGTACAAGGCATGCTTCAAAGGTTCAGTTGAGAGCAACATGGAGCCGACATTAGGACAAAGTGATCCCGATTTATGTAGGAACACAATGAAATGCATAAATACACATAAACACAGAGATGCAGTGGAAATAAGACTTCATTTCGTTAATAACAAATAACTGAAAAATGCTTATAGACAGAATAGAGATAAACTAGCTAGGGCACTGGTAGCTTATCTCTGAGAAGAGATGTGGTGGTTACTTGCCTCTAAATTGTCTGTTACAATGAGGATCAAAGGCCTATATATTACTGAGAAACAATGGAAAACCCTAAACATCCAAAAACCTAACCCTAGGAGATGAAACGCCAGAATATGAGCCCTGTTGGGGTAAATTGGTACATCAATTTCCCGGGGTCATAACTTTGGCATATTCAAATGCGATTAAAAACACACAATGAAAACCCCTTCAATGTAATTTTTAATGAGCCCAAATAATGTAAGCTCGATAGTTTTTTCGAATTTAGAGAGTCTGAAAAAACCCGTAAAAGAAGACTCAACGGAGTACATTTTTCAGAAATAGTATAATCGGTTTGAAAAATGGGTAAACAGGCACCGAAAATACATATATTAAAAACCATTTTAACGAGTGTGATAAAAAAAATATCACTCGACAATCTTTTCAATTTTAAGGACTCCAAAAAGAGCTTAACTATGGACTCACAACCTTTTTCTGATTTCAGTCCCCTTAGGTCAAAAAATTATAAAAGTTAGTGAGGAGAACTCTCCCAGCCAGATGAATCTCCCAAGGTGTACCTTTTTCCTCCATAATCTACAGGTCGGAAAAAGGGGTAAACTCATGCTAGTAGATGTTCTTCTAATCTACAGGTCGGAAAAAGGGGTAAACTCATGCTAGTAGATGTTCTTCTGGACCAATTTAACGAGTGTGAAGGAACAACGTCACTCAACGATGTTTTCAATTTTAGGGAGTCTGAAAAGAGATTAGCTATGGACTCCATGGGGGTTCCTTTTTCGTAAGTAATCTTCAAGGCCCGAAAAAGATGATAAACGAAAACCAAGGAGAATGTTCATTTTTCATAAATTTAGTCCCTCGTGATTGAAAAAGAGTTAAACGTATACTTGAGAATACTCTTCTAGAGAGAATCGAAGTTCCTAGAGCATACCTTTGTTCATGCAATTGACCATCTGGACTGAAAAAGCGGTAAACTATTGCTGGACAGATGTGCCTTCAAATTTGATTTTTTGTGAGCGTGAAGGGAAACAAGATCACTTGGAAATCGTTTCATGTTTAGAGAGTCTGAAAAGGTCTTAAAGAAGACTCAAGAGGGATACTTTTCTCAAGTAATTCTGATGAGATCACTTTTACCAAGAGGGGGAAGAAAGGGCTCCCATTCCCTCATTGGATAAAAAAATGGATGAATTGTCGAGACCATGTCTCGAGAAGGAAAACATGAGTGAACAAACTCCTCCTCAGGAGAAATTGAACATCGAGGATAAAACACCACAATAATTAACTCGTGGCATTATAGACTCTACATGAACACTAGGAAAATATAAAGGGGTATCCTGAACTAATGCCAAATTAGGATGGCTATTATTAGATTCTATTTGGTCGATAGTGACAATGCTTCATTTATGAGGGAAATGAATCACCCAAAAGAGTGTAGACACCACAACATTCATAACATATAAATAATCATGCCCAAAAATCATATTGAAATCTAACGAGCCTTTCACCACTATAACATCGACAAGGACAATATTCCCACCTAATGAGATAGTAAGCTCAGGAAGAACCCCCAAATATTCACTAAGGCGTCTGTCAAAATCCAACAGCTCATATGAAGCAGAAACAATCTTGGGAGATCCTAAGGATTGACGAACCAATGAGGATAAAATACTTGCGGAGGCTCCTTCATCCACAATACATCGATAAATGTTTGTTGAATTGAATTCAACCCTTATTTAAAAATGTGGAGAAGAAGGAAGACGAGGCTCAACAAGATCATTCCAATGCAAGGAAACCATCCTAGGGATTAGATGGGGTGTGATCGAAGAGAGCGATATTCCCCCTTGTTATGAAAGTACTGAATTGGAAATGCTAAAAACATAGTCAGTAGACACATCACTCCCCAAGAGAAGAGTGGGATCAACCGAAGACTACATCGGTGTGACCACTTTGGTAGACTCAACACTCTCCAATAGAAGAGTGGGATCAACCGAAGACTCCAACGACGTGACCACTTTCTCAATCAATGGTTGAATAGGCTGCGAGACTACATGGTCTAAAGGCAACTCACCCCCCAAAAGAGGAGTGGGATTAGTCGATGACTACATCGGCATGACCACTTTCTCAACCAATGGTTGAATATGCTACGAGACTACATGGTCTAAAGGCACCTCACCCCCCAAAAGAAAAGTGGTATCAGTCGATGACTACATCCGCATTATCACTTTCTCAACCAATGGTTGAATAGGCTATGAGACTACATGGTCTAAAGGCACCTCAACCCCCAAAAGAAGAGTGGGATTAGCCGATGACTGCATCGACATGACCACTTTCTCAACCAATGGTTGAATAGGCTATGAGGAAACCTTAGAAGATCTTGCAGACAGGGACCACAATCTTCGTACCTCTGGAAGGCCAGGGCATAAATGAGTAAGGTGATCTCCCTTGCAAAGCTTACAAGGGAACTTTGGCTTACATCCGATCTGTCTAGGTTTCTCAACATAATCAATGTCCCCAGCATGACTAGTAGTGGTTGGTTGTACATCTCCAACATGACTTACAGAGGTTGGTGATGGGTCAATAACATGACTTGCAGAGGCTACAGAACTATTGCCAGTATGACTAGCAGTGACTAGAATTTTTCCCCCAGCGTGACTTGCAGAGATTGAGGAACTATCTCTAACATAACTTGCAAAGGTTGGCGATTGAACTCCAGTATGAATTGCATGGACTAGGTCCATGCCCCCAGCATGACTTATAAAGGTTGGGTGTTGGTCTTCAACATGAATTGTAGAGGTTGGTGACCTATCTCCAACATGACTTGCAGAGGTTGGTGATTTCTGACAACATGGTCTACAGGCACATCACCCCCTAAAAGAGGAGTGGGATCAGTTGAATATTGCATCAGCATGATCACTTCATCAACCAAAGGTTGAATAGAATATGAGGGAACCTTAGAAGACTCAGAATCACAAGATCTTGCAGACAAGGACCACAATCTTTGTACCTTTAGAAGGCCAGGGCACAAATGAGTAAGGTGATCTCCCTTGCAAAGCTTACAAGGGAACTTAGGCTTATGTCCTTTCTGTCTAGCTTTCTCAAGATAATCAATGCCCACAACATAACTAGTAGTGGTTGGTTGCACATCTCCAACATGACTTGCAAAGGTTGGTGATGGGTTTATAACATGACTCACAGAGGCTACATACCTATTACAAGTATGACTACGAGTGACTGGACGTTTTCCCCCAGCATGACCTGTAGAGACTGGGTGTTTGCCCCTAGCATGACCTTCAGAGGCTGGGTGCAGGTCTTCAACATGAATTGCATAGGTTGATGACCTATATCCAACATGACTCATAGAGGTTGGTGATTTATTCTTCCTATTCTTCCTCTTTCTATTTCATTTAGACTTCCAACTACAAGTAACTGTACTTTCACCAGAGGCGGGAGAAGGAGGAGGAGAAGAATTTGTTGATGAAGGAGCATCAAAATGGTGCCCATGACATAAGGCACTTAACTGATAAGAATCAAGAGGATTCGAGACATTTGGAATGGTATCCAACCAAATTGGTAGTCCCACATTCAACCTAGGAATGTACAAAGTAGCCATCAAAGGGAGACCAATGTTTCTGAACAAAGGAAAAGCAAAAGAATTCTCTTGCGAAGGGGTTACTTTGTTGGTATTGTCAAAAAATTTAGCCATGAATATCTTATGCACAGGTTCTCCTCTTGTGGGATCGTTCAAGTGTGTAAAAGTCTCACACACTGACTCTGGCAAACCAGTGTTATAAAAAAATACGCCTATAAAGAGGCATCTCCATGTTTATAATCAGAAGAAAAAAAACTCCTCACGACCGACAGAGTGGGAAATCTACCACCTTAGGTCAGAAACCAAAAGAAATGAATGACTAAATCACTATGGAAAACTAGGGAGAAGATACCACACACTAAAAGCTCCTAAAGGAAAATCAAGTAGACAACTATCTAAATGGAAGGATAGTTATGCCAATCAACACTAGAGAAACTAACTGGCGTAAGTGAAACTCAAACAGGGAAGCACCCTTTGGGTATACTATACGATGTGCGATATAAAGTTTTCCCTAGGTACTGTGTTATACCCCTGCAGTCACTTGTGTAAGTCCCTAGAATATAGGAAACTAAGTTGTCATCTCGCAAACAATCACCAAGAGGGTACAGTCGATAGTCGGGCAGACTGCAATGAGCAGGATAACTAGTATGAAACCTATCGAGGGTATCAAAAGCAAGTGGTCTGGAATAAAACATAGGATATCTAATGGATTTGAGGTCCACGAGGCTTTGTAGGAAAACAAAGGATATAATATTCCCATGACAGGTCCTCAATATCAATTCCCCGCTACGTTTAGTCTGACTTTGGAGGGGTTATCTCCACTTCCTTTCCTGATGCAACCTCATGTTTATCCCCTGTGTTAGTGGGGGGTCCCAGATAAATTTCATGTCACTGGACTTTAACACTCCCTCGCTCTGACTCCAATGTTTGTTTAATGGCCTTGAAGAGTTTCCTGTCCAACCTAATTCAAGGCCCTAACC
>CBVK0100455816.1:0-12970 GCA_900067695.1 Picea abies
AGGTAAAATAATTTTATCCTATAGAATTTGGGTGAATAATTTTTAGAATATCGAATCATTTTTTGGGAAAAACCTTGGAAAATTATTCCATGAGCAAAATTTAGCCCCTAAAATAATCCTTGTTGGGAAAACAAGGAACAACCATGTTCCACCCAACCATAGACCCAGAATAACCACAATTACTTCTCTTGATCACCCCCTAGACTTACCATGACTCCATAAGGGAAAACTGAGCATCACCCATTAGCCATTGTCTCTTTGTATAGTTCATAAACTCATTTTCCTAACACCACTTATGCTCATCACAACAATTAGTCATCTCCAAAACATACTAAGAAACGTCTTTCCTCACACATATGTTGTATATATCATTTTTCCATCGTCTATGACTTTCCATTCATTTCCCTCCTTGGAAAATTTGCATATTTACAAATCCATGATTTTTAGGGGTTTTCAATGACATAACTCAACTTATGGCACTTGTAAAAATCATCTCTGAGTTAACTCAAACATGTTCCCCACTCATGGAATCATAGTTAGTTCTTTTTAACTTGGTTGTTCCACTTGTTTTGCAACATTTAATTTATTAAAAAAAAATCTTTTACATGTGTCCATCAAAAGAGGATAGTTGGAAATTCAAAATCTTTCCCAAAAGTCACAAAAACAATAATTACATACTTCTAAAAATTCAAATGTGAATTCCCATAAATGGAAATTTATTTTTTAAAACAACATTTTTTTAAAATAAATTGTTTTGAATATTTGAGGATGTCACATCCTCTCCCCCTTAACTGTAACATTGTCCTCAGTGTTAGTCCTTCCTCAAAACATCACTTGGAATAGGTTTGGATAATATTTCATCATTTCTTCTTCCAACTCCCAAGTATCCTCCTTAGCACGAAAGTGCTTCCATTGTACTTTTACCTGGGTGATGGATCTATTCCAAATGATTGCTTCTTTCATGTCCAGAATGCATAGAGGTTTCTCTTGCAACTCACCTTTTTGTTCCACTTGGACCATGTTCCAATAAATGATGCGAGTAGGATCATGAATACATCCTTTTAATAATGAAACATGAAACATTATGAACTATTAAACTTCCAAGGAGTGCTACCTGGTATGCCACTAGTTTGATTCGAGCTAAGACTTCGAATGGTGCCAACTTGGAACAACTTCCTCGTTTTAGGGATCTCCTCCTTGATTTGAATTTAAGGTATACATGCTCTCAAACATTGAATTCTTGATGTCGCCTTTTCATATCTACATAGATTTTCTGTCGATCTTGTGCCTATTTTAAATTATGTTGTACCTTTTTTACCATTGTTTCCATTTCTTGGAGCATTTCTGGCCCAACCATAATCCTGTCAACCGGATTATCCCAATTGATCGGGGTTGTACATTTCCTTCTGTATAAAATTTGAAGGGACTCATATTTGATGATGCTTGATACCCATTATTGTATGTGAATTGAACTAAGTGTAGATACTCTTCCCACTTAGTTGGTTTTGTTCTTACATACATTCATAACATATCTTCAATAATCTGATTCATATGTTCTGTTTTCCCATCCATCTGTGGATGATAACTTGTGCTAAAATTCAGATTAGTACCAAAACCAACAACCATTTCCTTCTAAAAATTGGATGTAAATTTAATAGCTCCATCTAAAATATCCATCTTAGGAATCCCATGCAGTCTAAATATTTATTTCATAAAAATTCCAGTAATATTAATTGCTTTGTAAGTAGATTTCACAGGTATAAAATGTGCAAACTTACTTAACTTATCAATCACTACCATAATTGAATCATTTTTTCTTTGAGTCTTAGGAAAACCTCTAATGAAGTCCATTGAAATAATTTCCCATTTCCATTCTAGTATAGGAAGATGTTGTAAAAGACACGTCGGATGTTGACGTTAATCTTTTACGTGTTGACAATCTAAACATTTAGATAAGTAATCAATTGTTTTAGATTTCATATTAGGCCAATAAAACTGCTTTCTTAAAGTTGTTATCATGTTTTGGTATCTTGGATGACCAGAATATGGTTTGATCATTTAGGTTTCTGTGGTGAGAGATTTGTTTAGAAATTGTCAGAAGAACCACAATGCTTTTGATAGAGTATGGTTTTTTGTGCAGTTCATTACGAATCATTATATTCAATTCAATAGAATTAGGTACATATAACGTGTTTTTGAACCTTAGTAGTCTATTTTTATCCATACTGAAATATGTAATGTGCAAATTTCCTTCATTTTTCTTCCATTGGTCTACTCTTTTGATGTATTCTACATCATTTCTGCTTGCAAATTTAATTATGTCCTCAATATCGCTTTCTTCTTTGTTGATGATTACTTCATATAACTCGTTATTTTTCTGACTTAATGCATCTGCAACTTTATTTTCCTTTTCTTTGATGTGTTGTACTTCAAAATCGAATTCTCTTAGGAAGGAAAACCATCTCACCTATCTTGCATTGAGATATTGTTGACTAAACAAGTGTTTCGCACCACTGTTACAAGTTAGCAATAGATATTTTCTTCTGATTAAAAAATGTCACCACATTTTCAATGCATAAATTACAACTATTAATTATATATCATGAGTTGCATAGTTTCTTTCATGTCCTTTTAATTTGAATGATTCATAACAAATAGCATGTATGTCATGTAATAGTACTCCTCCTAATCCTTCTTTACTTGCATCCACACAAACTATAAAGTCTTTATAAGGTTCAACCACTTTATGTATTGGCGTTGTACTTAATAATCATTTCAATTTATCAAAAATCTCTTGGCATTTTTGAGACCAAATAAATCTTGTCCCCTTTTTCTGCAATGAAGTAATAGGGTAGGAAATTTTGGAAAAACCTTCGATAAGACTTCAATAATAACCGGTAATCCCCATCGATGATCTTATGTTTGTTACGTATTTAGGAATAGGCCATTCCATAATGTATTTAATATTTCTAGGATCTACTGCAATACCGTATTCTTATATCACATGTCCTAAATATTGTATCTACCTTTGATAAAAGTCTCATTTATCAAACTTAGCATATAGTTTATGTTCTCTTAGAGTCTGTAATACCATTTTAAAATGGTGTTCATGTTATTCTTTATTTTTTGAATAGATTAATATATCATCAATAAAAAATAGTACAAATTTATCCAAATACTCATTGAATGTACTATTCATCAAGAACATAAAAGTTGCGGGTGTGTTAGTATGTCCAAATGGAATCACTACAAATTCATAATCTCCATAACGTGTTCTAAACGATGTTTTTTTTTTATGTATTTAGTCTTTATCTTGATCTAGTGATAATCAGATATCAAGTCTAGTTTAGATAATATTTTTTCTCCTCCAACTTGGTCAAACAGATCGTTGATTCTAGGTAAAGGGTATTTATTTTTAATATGTAATGTCCCCTCTGTTATGACTAGGAAAATCTAAGCACAAAAGATAAATTTTTTTAAGGCATTAGGATATTAATGTCAACACATAATTCATAGCATCACATAATCAATGACATCATACTTAAAATCATTAGACGTGACTCATCATCGTAATCAATAACGACTCAACCAATGCATCAATATAAACGTTAGCGACCATGATTAGCACATAAACATAAATAGCGACGCACTTCAGCACATCACAATCAACTGAAGAAAATTATAACAATGATAAACCAAATACTGAATGTTAAAAATGACTACCCACCCAACCTACCCTTCAAGGTTAGGACCTCTAGGACAAATAAGTAGTGCTCAAGCCCAGGATTCATCTGATTGATTTTTCCCATTTAAGGTCTCAGGGATGGTGACTATTCCGAGGAACAAGGAGGTGTCTACATCCCACTAATACAATCCAGCCGAAAACCAACTAGCTCAATCAATCAACATCATTATTGTTCATGGTGCAATATAAATTAATTTCTAAATTAATCATATAACAATATAAGTTAAGGCACGATTGTAATCAACCTTATTTTATTTTCATTGCACAAAAGAAAACATCTATTTTATTTATAGGTGTGAAATTAATCGATTACTGAATTCAACAATAGATCAACTTTATTTTCAAGGTGCACATGATCTAATTACCAAACTAAACATAAATCAACCTCATTCAATGCACACAATTGATCTAATCACTTAGGAAATCATACATCAACATTATTACAATGCGTGTGATTAATCTAAAAGCGTAATCATTTATGCATCATCATTAGTCCATAAAAAAGCAATCTAATTACTTAATCATCAACATAATCTATGGCGCAAGGGAAATCAATCTCTCAATCGTTTATTCATTAACATTTTTAGTGGTACAAGAGTAGATTGATTACTAAAACAATCCTGAATCAACCTTGTATATATGCACAAGAGTAGATTGATTACTAAAACAATCATGAATCAACCTTGTATATATGCGCAAGAGTAGACTAATATCTATACAATCACAGGTCAACATAATTAAGGGCGTAAGAGTAATCATTAATTTTATTCAATGCGCAAGAAATCCAATCACATTAAGTTCAAGGTGCAGGAGAAATCAGTAGTTTTGTCCCATGGTACAAAGGAAATAATATCACATAATCATCTATACATCAACATTATTCCATAATGCAGTAAAGGTTAATCACTTAATCATTTATTACTTAACATTATTCCCAGGTGCAAGGGAATCTAATCGAATTGGTTTTCCAATTCCTTGAACATGAAAGATAATATCTTAAAAAATAACATGTCAATGAGTCCACATGATTCATCATTTTTATATACCACTTGTCTCCTTTTTGGGGGATCGAAAGGTGCAATTTTTGCTCCCAAAGTGATCATGAACAATCCCTTACTTCTCTACAAGTATTCATGTAGGACTTTGTAATGTACCCCAAATTTCACAAAATAAAAAAAAAAATATTGGGAAAAAACTAAGGTCCATTATGTACAACAATTGTTTGTGACACAAGAATGTAATTCATTTATATATCTTAATCCAATCATTATATACCTAGAAATTGTATCTCATTATTATTACTCCTCTTAAAAAGGATGAAAGATATTTTAATATCAACACATTATTTAGTATTATGCTTCGACGTAGCGTCGCTATTAGAATTAAAATTATAACATTAAAGTTAGTGGCTAGACCTATCAAGGTCCATAGCCTAGGAAAAGAATGCGACCCATTCTATATAAGTAATAAACTATGTTTAACGATGTACTTAATAACTCAAGACTTAAACACTAGCGTACATGGGATGGAACCTAGGGGTCACAATCCACTAAGTCTAGAACCTATGCACTAGGGGTTGTAATGTTCCATAGTAATATACCATGTTAAAAAAAAACTTACGATAAGCACACTAATAATATAGTCTTGTCCCTATTGGTATACCACTAATTCACATTACTTTGTATTCATGGTATTTAAGGGGTTTGTAAAAACATTAAGGGTGGTAGTTACCCAGTTGGTTTGAACCTGGTCTATAGTATTTAACATAGGTCGTATCCATTAATGGTGTCAGGCCACCATTAATCTCCAGGAATGGTGTTTGCAGGAAATATCCACTATGGTATTTCCACTTAGGCTGGCTTTACATGGCATAGTGAGGGTGGCATACCTTCCATTCTCCTCCACTATCATGAGGCACGAGGTGCCATTACCCTTCGTAGTTATTCCTTACATTTTTTTACTCTGTGTTTTTATCCTACGATGGTATTGTTATGCGACTCTGTGGTAGCATGATAGCCATGGGGCATTTAGCCATTTTCTTTCATGATGTGGTCACCAATTTTTCAATTTTTTCTCCCGTCTCAGTGTAGAATGGTAGAAAGGGGCGTTTAGCCGGTTTATTTCATAGTCGTGGTGGTTGTCGTTTCAATATTTTACTCTCGGCTCTATGCACGTTAAGCCCACTTTCCTTATGTAACATTTCTTCATGCCCGAATTTTCGATGCAATAGTATTATTTAGGGTTGAAGGAAATGTTTTATGTGCAATGTGGTTTTCCCAACAATGTGTTGTATTATTTGTATTCAGAAAGACTCTATGTAATGTGCATTTATTTATAATAATGATTTTCCCATGTAACATAATATCGTGTTGAAAGGTTATTTTTACATTGTGTTATTAATACCATGCTTCCTATACAGTGTATCCTATATTACAGGGTTGTCTGTACAATGTGTTCTTAATGTCATGCTTCCAATACTGTGTATCCAACATTGAAGGGTTCTTTGTATAGTGCATTATTTACGCCATGCTTCCTATATTGTATATCCAATGTTGAAGGGTTATCTTTATAGTGCGTTCTTAATGTTGTGCCTCCTATATAATGTAATCTTTGTTGAAGGGTTCTCTGTACATGGGTAATTTATTGAACTGTCACATAGTCCATGCTTTACCTTTGTAGAGAGAGATGAGGTCGTAGGGTAAAATTCCCTTATGCATTTCACTTGAGTGCTCCTCCACATTAGAGGCTTTCTCTTGGGAGTAAGTTTATCATCTGGTTCAGGTTGTTTTCATTTTATTTTTGATGTCTAACGGTCTTAAAAAATTAGTAACCCTTTGGGTTCCTCCCTCATTTTCTCGTGGTCGAAAACCCTAGTCCTTTGTAATCATTTATTTTTGATTCCAGGTCTATGTAGAGGGTGTAATATCGCATTTTCGTGTATGGTAGCTTACTGTGTAAGGAAAAGATAACTATAACATCCCCCAAAAAAATTATTTTTAAAGTCTGAAATTTGATAGGAAATTAATTACTTTTTTGGTAAATTATAAATTGGAAAATTTTTGCCATTTGTGGCAATTTTGAATTTTGAATTTAGTTAATTGTAATTAATGATTATGACTGTTGGGCATAGATCTGATTTGACCCAACTAAATACTTGACTATGAGACTTGTATGGAACAAAATATGCTATATTTATTGTTGATGGACAAATGGAACAACCAGGTTAAAATCAAATGACCATGACTCCATGAGTGGGGAACATGTTGGAACTACCTCAGGGCTGATTATTACAAGCAACAAATCAGGAATTTGGCCATTAGCATCCCCTGAAAATCACAGATTTGGAAAGCTGCGAAAATTCCCAAGGGGAAAAACACCTAGGCACTTTTGCTTTTGGATATATAGCATATGGGAGGAGGTAGGACGTTGCCTAGTATTTTGGGGGAAAGAATTATCTCTTGTTTTTATGAACACTAATTGTTGAGTGCAAGGCAAGGATAAGCTATTGAAACTAAATTACTATTGCTGAGGAGGAGCTCTGAGTTCGCCCTCATGGATTCATGGTCAGGCTAGGGGGTGAATGGGACAAGTGAATTGGCTTCCCTGTTCTAAGGTTGGGAGGAACTTGGTTGTTCCATTTGTTGTTCGGAAAATTGTTCAGATATTTCTATCTACTCCTTCTCATGGTCAAATGTTGTTCGAATTATTGATTGATAGAATGCATCTGTTTAAATCTGAATGATTTGTTCTGTTTTGTAAAACGTCTGTTGAAATAGATTGAACTGTAGGCTAAACCCTTACAGGTTAATTGTAGGTGTTTAACAAAAATGCTCTATGCATCTTGGATGGGTATAGAATTTAATTATGGAAATATTATAAACTAGGTCTAT
The DNA here is from genome assembly GCA_900067695.1 of Picea abies. Lineage (NCBI taxonomy): Eukaryota > Viridiplantae > Streptophyta > Pinopsida > Pinales > Pinaceae > Picea > Picea abies. Next base: position 7,636 of record CBVK0100455816.1, read on the forward strand.
GATGAATGGATTATCATTCCAACCCTGTGTTGGGAATTCCTACCAATATGTAATACATATCTAGTTTTGTAAATAGACTTTGGACTGTAAAAACACCGAAGGAACTTTAAAAGTAAATATGGAATTTAAATAGTATCGATATGTATAGATATATCATTGTAAGTCATCTTCTTTAATTCTCAATGAATTCTCTAGTGATTTATTATTGTCAGAATGAAGCAAAGATAGTATAATGCTCACGGTCTTACTATATCTCACTAGTAAAAGGACATATATATATATATATATTATCATAGACTAAATACACAGGGATAATTTGAAGGGCTATGATGATTAGACTATATTGATGTCATTCTATATTGAAATGTACTACATACAATAGGAAGTATTATGGGTACAGTTTTACAGAGATGTATCTATAATTGTATATGAAGAGATGGCTACACTAACAGCCTCAGATTCTTCTTAATTATTTGTTTTATAAATCCCATCAGTTGTCATTAACGTCAATGAAAACGAGTAGTTCAGACAGTCCCCAGACGAAGTTCTAAAGTGAAACAAATGGTTCGGATAGTCACAAAAATGAAACTCTGAAGTGAAACAAATAGTTTAGACAGTCACAAAATGAAACTCTAGAGTGAAACAAATAGTTTCAAGTAGTCACAAACAAATTTCTAAAATGAAAACGAATGGTTCAAACTATCACATATGAAATTATGGAATAAAACAATACATTGGTAAACAAAATGAACTGAAGAGTATACACCCTAGAACTATTTAATTCAATACGCATAGATCTACTGTAGTAAAAATCGAAAGGTAAAGCTACAGGATTAAATACAGAATCAGTCAAAATTCTCTATAATATCCAAAGTAAATCCGGAAAGAATCAAGACAAAATTATTGTTCACATTGCTATTCATTCCATAAATACTTATAGACCAGATCTATTATTCAAAAGGGGTTTGTTCGTATTCCCTTCTAAACCGACTATATATTGAATAATAATACAGCCATGTTCAGTATATCCCATTCATTTAGTTATACAATAATAAGGTTTGATCATTATGCCCTTACGTTAACAGTAAGGATACAGAGTTAAAGAATCGGCTATCATTATAAATGAAAAAATTCCACCCACTATGATAGTATTCTAAAGTTAGAATCATTTCAATCCTTAGAAGCCTAGGGCACTCCTTGAGAGTGGCGAAATGAAACCTGAATACCTTTTGTGCGTATGATAGGGGCCTGCGTCCATAATTTTTGCATGGTCAGAATTCCTACAAGAAATTACAAATCACTATTAATATTATTCAACAGAAGTAAGACAAGTGTAACTTTCAATAGAATGATTAATGACAAGAAGGGTTTATACAGATTTTCACTTAACTTGAGACTGAGACACCCTGGTGTCTTTTCCCTATCGTGTTTTTGTTGAGTAGACATCCCAGGCCGAAGGGGGAGGTGGTCCAAGGACTCCCTGATGGCTACCCTTGCAACAACAAGGTCCCATCATAGGAATTGGTTACCAAATCGATTAAGTCAAACTCTTCAAGAAAATTAAAAAAAAAAAACAATATTAACTTTGAAATCCGAACTTCATGGGTTTGTGCAGTGTGAGGAGGTTGAATACATTACTCAAACTGTAAACATTGAGTTAAAATATATATGCCAATGATGCCATCAAAATCTAACTTGAACCGACTATCTGTGTTGGAGAGGATTTTTAATCGAAGTATAAATATAGAGTCAACATTCTTTCTGAATTTACCAGGTGTCGGATGGTGGTTACCACCCATAGACAATGATAATAACAGCAGGAAAACACCTAAACCCATGAATTTATTATGTACTCAAATATTTGTATGCGGTAGCGTACTCTGTTCGAAATACAGAAACCCCATTTTTCATTTGTGTCAAAGGGAAATACAATAATCTTTAAGGAGACATTACAATCGTAAGAACCAGCTAAGGGCCTGATGAAACCTACAGAAGTGTGGGTCCCCAATTTAAAAACATAGTGTAACATGCATTACACAGTGCGGGATTTCAACTCCTAGCCTAGAACCTTGTGTAGCCTCGCGGAGGTTCAACACCACGTAACAATGCATAACAATAGAGGAACCGTAAAGAATGTAAGGGAACAACGAAACCTAAGAGAATAAATGTATATGAAACAATGTCTGTGCAAAATTCGTTAAAAAATGGAAATAAGAAGGCGGGAGGCCAAGTCGTTTTGGGAATATTTAAGGATAAACAACCGAGAAGCCAAATTATCCAGAACCAGAATTAGTCCAGGAAATTAAGGAATAGAAAAATGATAATGGGGACAAATCCTTCACTAAAAATCGTAAAACGAATTCAATACAGAGTATTATTTCCACAATAATGAAAACCCTGAAGGTTTCATTCAACCATCATAACAAGGATGTATGATGACTTACCAGGGTAGTTGAGTAGACTTACATACTTCCACCGGGAAGAAACCCTCCAAGTCGTCAACCTCCCTCACTGCGAAAACACAGAGCTAATTCGAAACATCCACAAAGAAGAAAGACTCATCGAGCCCTGTAGAACACTTACTACACAGTAAATGGCGATGGTACGAAGGTTGGCTTGGCCATGTGATGAGGTAGAGATGGCGCGATCTTATTGGATGAGGGGTTTAGTGATAGTCTCGGGGTTCGCATTCACAAGATCACCATTAATGACCTTCTCAGAGGTTTAACTTGCAGCTAACAAGAATTGTTGCTCCTTATTGTGCTAACATAAAGTGCAGGACAATTCATTCATGGCACGACGCATTGAACCACCGAACCCTAACTACTAATGTTTAGTTAAGACCTCGTTCAACCCTAACTATTATAATCTAGTTGAGATATCGCTCAGTTAAGGTCGGGCTAAATTTTTTTATGGGTAAGTTTGTTAACATAAAAATTTATGTTAATGATAATCGGAAGACTTATAAATGACCAGTGATCACAGGGGTTTTCTCTAGTCTGTTCATATATGTAAGGTAACATTAATACCCATTTCTCGATTGATAACCTTTTTCTAAGGGTGTACACGCTTGACTTCTTCATATTGTGCAGTGTATATGTGTTTACTTCAAAAGTCAAATGAAGTTTTTCCTAGCGCACAAGTGTAGAAGCCTATGCTTAGGGAGGAGTATAGGACTATGAGTCATAGGCCTAATATAATATAATATATATGTATAAGTATTAGAATAGCTTTAGGATTGAAGGGTATAAAAGGGTAAATGTTAGAATGTGGAGACTTATTCGTATAGGAACTCTGTTCAATGTGAGTTAGATTGAAGTAAAATATTCTTAAAGTGATTGATCATCGTTTTGATAGTCATAACATAAGAAATCTTGCAAATATTAACAATGATTATAAATACACCCTTCTCCTAACTTCAGTTCTACTAAATTAAATCAAATATTTATGTTCCTCAGGAAAAAAAAAATTATTTGGAAAATTTTGAGGTACATTACATATGGTATCAGACCAAAGGTTACAACACTTGGACCTTGAGCAGGGCCAAATTATGTACTTAGCATATATTTTCTTGTTCATGTAAAACTAACAAAACAATTATTGTTACAAACAAAAAACACTTTATTCTGTTGTAATCATGGCAACCCGAGATGAAGCAAAAATCAGACTTGAGGAGAATCTTGAACAAAGACCTCCTGAAGATCAGAGACAGAACAGTGATGAAATCTCACCTATCGAATTTCTGGAAATGATGAGATATCTCATTGTTCAGCTGCAAGTTTTCAAATCAAACAATGAGAAATTGAAAAAGACACATCAGGAACAACAGGAAATAAATGAAGTCTTGTTGTGAAGTATAGTGAGAAAGAAAATCCCAAAGGATGACAACCAAGAAGAAGAGGTCAGTAAAAGGGCCTCCAAGAATTCTAGACCTAAATTAGAAAAAGGGGACAGCTCATCTGAAGGTACACCTTCAGCTGAAGATAAAACAAAAACAAGAAGAAAAAGGAAATAGGTAGATCACCTTGAGGGAGAGTTTAAGAAAATCAAACCATCGACCTTTGACGGGGAATCCAGAATAGGGGAGGAAGCTGAAGCATGGTTATTATACATCAAGAAGTATTTCCAAATATACAACTTTTCTAGCAATATGAAGGTCAAAATGGCCATGTATAATCTGAAAGGGAAGGCCAGCATATGGCGGTAAGACCTAAAGTTGGCCAAGGGTCTAAAGGAAAAACAGATGGAATGGTCGGATTTTAATAAATACTTTAAGAAACAGTACCTATCTGAAAGTTACTATGAAAGAAAAACCAACTAATTTTATGAGTTGTGACTTGGTCAAATGGTTATGGAAGATCTGATAAACAAATTCCTGGAATTACTAAGGTTTGTGCCTTATATCCAAGAGGAAAAAGGGAAAATCCTGTGATTCCTAAGCTATTTACCACAGCCCTAAAAGGACAGAATCAAATTTGATAATCCCAAGTCCTTGAGAAAAGTTTTCAGAAAAGCCGAAATGTGTTACGACCAATACAAACAGCGGTCAGAATTTCCCAAGGCTTGGAAAGACAAGAAACAAGACTGAATGAATCAGTGGAAAAAGGGATATCAGCCAGCTCCTTTTTGAAACGCAACAAATAGTTTTCCCAAAAACGATTTTCACTCCAACAATCATAACACCCAAGGAGGGGGTAAACCAGTAAATCTGGGAACAAAGAAGTTTGGGGACAACCCCCGTGAACTGTTAAAATGTTGGGAACGTGGAGAACCTCACTTAAGGAGGAACTACCCACGTTTGACTTCAGTAGCCAGAACTATGGTTCACAACCTACAGGAAGCCTCTATGATGGGAAATGTGGGCAGAAGCTTACATCAAATAAATGCAGTCGTGGATGGCCGACAAGCTGACCACTAGTCCTCTGTGGTGGAAATTGGAGGTAAAATTAATAACACTCATATTTCTATTTTAATTGATCTTGGAGCTACGTTGAGTTATATCACTCCTGGTATAGTGGATTCAAATAAATCTTAAGAAAACAAGACATGCAAAATCTTGGCTGGTACAACTAGCAACAGGAACAAAAAGAAAAGTAGTCAATTTTATTTCTGATTATGAGTTTAGTTTAGGTGGTCAAAACATAAATACAAATATAAAGATTCTACCGTTAGGGTCTTATGATGTAATTATCATAATGGGTTGGTTAGAAAGGAATAAAGCAGTGTTAGATTGTTATGAAAAATCACTCAAGTATAAAGACGAAAATGACACTGCTAGGACAATTCAAGGTATACAAAAACCAATCTCAGTTAGACAGATTTCAGCAATGCAATT
>CBVK0100455817.1:0-12026 GCA_900067695.1 Picea abies
TTATGCCATCCAAGTAACAAACCTGTTAGAAAAAGAAAATAAACCCATCTTGGAGGATTTCTTTGTTTTGCACAATTTCAGAGATGTGTTTGTTGATGAGATACTTGAATTACCCCCAAGGAGGGAGATAGAATTTTCTATTGACCTACTACCTAGTTCAGCCCCTATATCTAAATCACCCTATCGAATGAGTCTGTCAGAATTAATAGAATTAAAAATTCAATTACAGGAATTATTGGACAAAGAATATATCAGACCGAGTGTTTCACCATGGGGAGCATTCTTCCTCTTTGTGAAAAAGAAAGATAGAACTCTGATATTATGCATTGATTATAGACAATTAAACAAAATGACTATTAAGAACAGGTACCCCTTGCCTAGGATAAATGATTTGTTCGATCAAGTGGGTGGGGCAAATATTTTCTCAAAATTGGATTTACGATCTGGTTATCACCAGTTTAGGATAAAATATGAGGACATAAGTAAAATATCATTTCAAACGAGATGGACATTATGAATTCGTTGTTATACCTTTTGGACTCACTAAGGCGCCAGCCACGTTTATGTGTTTAATGAACAATATTTTCAGTCAGTACTTGGACAAGTTTGTGTTGGTATTTATTGACGATATTCTAGTATATTCTAAGATAGAAGAAGAACATGAAGAGAACTTAAGGATAGTTCTGCAAAATTTAAGGAAGCACAAACTGTATGTTAAATTCGATAAGTGTGACTTTTATCAGAAGAAAATACAGTACCTAGGACATCTAATATCTGCAAAAGGCATTGTAGTTGATCCTAAGAAAATAAGATCCATCATGGAATGGCCAATTCCTAAGGACGTAGCAGACATCCGGTCATTCATGGGAATCACCAGATATTACCACAGATTTATAGAGGGATTTTCCAAAATTGCATACCCTATCACATCGTTACAAAAGAAGGAAACCAAGTTTAACTGGTCACATAAATGTCAAGATAGTTTTAATAAGTTAATGTAATTTTTAAAGACCTCACCCATTTTAAAGGTAGCAGATCCTGACAAAGACTTCATCGTATGTGTAGATGTGATTAAAGAGAGACTAGGTGGTGTCCTAACTCAAGAAGGGCATGTTATTTGTTATGAGTCCTGGAAACTAAAGGAGAACAAACAAAACTACGTCACTCATGGCTTAGAGTTGGCAGCTATAATACATGCCTTAAAGATGTGGCGGTACTACATAATGGGTAGAAAATTTATGTTATTGATGGATAACAGTGGTGTGAAATTTTTGTTTAGTCAATCGGACCTTAATGCAAGGCAAGCAAGATGGCTAGCCTTCTTGAGCGAATTTAGTAATGAAACATGAAAAACATTATGAAATTTTAAATTTGCAAGAAGTGCTAGTTGATATGCCACAGGTACGATTCGAGTTAAAATATTGAAGGGGCCACAAAACCTTGGCTCCAACTTGGAACAATTTCCTAGGTTTAGATAGATCCTTCTCGCTTTGAATTTTAGATACAAATGTTCCCCAATTTGAAATTCATGATGTCTTCTTTTTAGATCTGCATAGCTTTTCTGTCAGTCTTGGGCCTCTTTAAAGTTCTTTTGTACCATTTTTATCATTCTCTTCATTTCTTGGAGCATTTCTGGTCCCACCATGAACTTATGAATGAAATAATTCAAATACAGTATGGGAACCAAATTGTACATAATTTCATGGATCTTCTTGATTGTTTTAGCCTAATAAATTTTGCTAGCTGAAAATCTTGCAGAATTAAAGGTACATAAAGAAACTTATTTCTTAAATGAGAAATAAAATCATGGAATATTATCGAGGGTCTTAAATCCATGGGAAATATTTCATAGGTATACATATCAACATGGGGAATGTGGAGACATAGTCAAATGGAAGAATATATAGGAAAGAGCCTCTCACTATGTGAAGTTTTCATAGGGAAGTGCAAAGCTACATGGATAATAATGAAAGGATTATAAAGGATGAATAAGAGATACTTCAAAGTTTAAATATGTTTCATAAGAAAGTTAAAAAGTATGTTGACACCAAGAAAGGAGATAGTGCTAGACCAATATCAACATCTAGATCCCACAAGAAAAGGGATGATCATGGAAATGATAGGTAGTCAAGAAGCATGCACAGGCTCCATCATTCTCCAAGGAATTCCACTAGAAGAAATCATGCAAGTTTAGGACCAGGAAGTAACCCAAGTGTGTCTCTTGTTCGGAGGAAAATAAGAAGGCATGAGCAAGACATCTTGCAAGGTGAACTTAGGAAAATAAAGCAGATCGGAAGAGCACACGTCTCCATCATTCTCCAAGGAATTCCACTAGAAGAAATCATGCAAGTTTAGGACTAGGAAGTAACCCAAGTGTGTCTCTTGTTCGGAGGCAAATAAGAAGGCATGAGCCAGACATCTTGCAAGGTGAACTTAGGAAAATAAAGCTACCTACCTCCAGTGTTGAGCATAGGAAAAGAGAAGAGAAAAAGGCTTGGATATTGGAAATGAAGAAATATTTCTAGTTGGATAAATACCCATCTCGGGTAGAAGATAGGATTAACACCTACCACTTGCAAGGAAATGCATCCATGTGGTGGGATCAACTCAAGAAATCCAATAACCTATATGAGAAGAGAATCTCATGAAGGCAATTCAAAGGATATTTCTAAGATAAATATTTGTCTAAGCATTATTATGAGAGAAATCTGAAAGAGTTATTTGAACTCAAGTTGGGAACCATGACAATGGAGGAATATTCAAGTTGGGAACCATGACAATGGAGGAATATGAGAAGTGGTTCTTTGAATTTTTTAAGTATATTGACTTCATCAAGGATGAGAAGGTAAAAATACAAAGGTTTCTATGTGGGTTACCCTACTTCTATAGTGATAAGATTCAATATGACAACCCCAAGACCTTGGAGGAAATGATAAGGAGAGAAAGGAACCTTTATGATAAAATTAAAGGAAGGTTGGTGTTCCAAAAGACTTGGCATGACAAGATGAAAGAGAAAAAGGATCAAAGGAATAAAGGTTTTAGGGTACCATTTTTTCAGAAATAACTCCCAAACAAATCAGGAAGGACATGCAACCCAAAATGATCAAAAGGATGAAGATTCATTTGGGAAAAGGCCAAGACAACAACATGCTCAATGTTGGGGATGTGAGGGGAATCACTTATATAGGGACTTCCCTCATAAAGGAGAAAGAATGAGGATTGTACATAACATTCAAGAGAATGAAATAGTGGGAGACATGGGAGGAAGTATACCAAGGATTTATGCAGCCTTGGACAACAAGAAGGAAAAATATCATTCTTTCATGATCGAAGTGGAATGTAAGATTGATAACCGACCCATAGAAATTTTGATTTATTATGGAGCTATCCGTACTTACATAAATTCTAACATTTTTTAAATATTTCACATGCAAAGAATTAATCATAAGAAATCTTGGTTAGTTCATTTAGCCACGTGGGCTAAGCGAAATATCAATGAGTTGGTTAAATATTGTCAAATACACATGAATGGAATCAACACAAAGGTAGATGTAAACATCATACCATTGGGTTCATATGACTATCTAATTGGCATGGATTGGTTGGAAAAGAATCATGGTATCCTAGACTATTACAACAAGAAAATTACATGTCTTTATGAGGAAGGGAAGTAAGCCAAGATTCAAGGAATTCCAAGAGTTGTAGTTGTTAGAAAGATTTAATTTATGAAGTTGGAGAAGATATTCAAGAAGGGATGTCAGGTGATTTCAACCCATACGGAGGAGGAATCCAAATATAAGGTGGAAAGCATTGAAGACCATCTGGTCTTGAGGGATTTTGAATATGTTTTTAGGGAAATCCCAGGATTTCCACCAAAGGGAGACATTGATTTCTCTATCGATTTGGTGTCAGGAGATTCCCTCGTGTCTAATACACCATACATAATCGGTACACTAGAATTGAAGGAGTTGCAGATGCAACTTGAAGAGCTGTTAAAAAGGGGGTATATACACCCAAATGTGTCACCTTGGGGCACTCCAGTTCTGTTTGTGAGGAATAGGGATGGAACCTTAAGAATTTGTATTGATTTCAGGAAAATTAATAAGGTTACCATAAAAAATAAGTATGATTTACCCAAAATGTGAAAGAATATTTTCAAATATTGAATTGAGATCAGGTTATCATCAAGTACGGATAAGGGAAGAAGACCTCAATAAGATAACAATCAGAACAAGATATGATAATTCTAAATTCATGGTAGTGCCATTTGGACTATCAAATTCCCCAACATTTTTTATGTGTTTGATGAATGGAGTGTTCAGGGAGTACATGTACAAGTTTGTGATTTTGTTCTTAGATGATATACTTGTCTATTCCAAAACAAAAGAGAAACAAGATAAACATTTGAGAATAGTGTTATAATATTTGAGAGAGCACAAATTATATGCTAAGCTAATTAAGTGCATATTTTATCAAAATAAGATTCACTACCTGGGGCCTATAATATAAACAATAGAGATAGAAGTGGATACTGAGAAGATAGAGTCCATTAGAGAATGGTCAATGCCAAACAATGTGATAGAGGCTAGATCATTCATGGGTCTTGTTGGTTATCACTGAAGATTCATAAAATGTTTTTCAAAGATTGCATGTCCAATAACTTCTTTGCAGAAGAAGGGTGTGAAGTTCAAAGGGACTTCCAAGTGTGAAGAGAGTCTTCAACAATTGAGAAGAATATTGACAAGTTCTGCAATATTGAATATTTCATATCCAAACAAAGATTTTTTTGTGGGCACTGATATATGCAAGGAAGCGCTTGGTGGAGTCCTTAGTCAAAAGGATCAGGTGGTATTCTATGAGTCCTAAAAATTAAAATAGCATGAGAGGAATTATGTTATGCATGAATTAGAGTTAGCAACGATTATACATACATTGAAAATGTGGAGGCATTACCTTGTGGGTAATAAATTTGAGCTAAGGACATACCATTGTGGTTTGAAGCATTTGTTTGGATAACCAACACTAAATGCTAGGCAAACTAGATGGCTGGAATTTCTAAGTGAATATGACTTTGAAATTAACCACATAAAGTGAAAGGAAAATCAAGTGGCCAATGCACTCAGCAAGAGTTCTCATGAAGTGCATATTGTGTCCATTCGCATATACGAGATATATCTGAAAGGAAAAATGGTTGCAACAATGAATTTAGATCAAAATTATGTAAAAATAAAAGAGACATTACAGTAAGAAAAATTCCAGCTGAAATTTAATTATTATGAGATGAAAGAAGATGGAATTCTCATGTACAAAGGTAAGGTATATGTGTCGAATTCTGGTGAAATGAAAAATGTATTGATGAAGGAGATGCACAATGTGCCATATGTCAGGCACCTAGGATATCAAAAAATAATTGAAGCAATAAGAAGCCAATATTTTTGGCCATGAATGAGGAAAGAAGTGGCTAATTACATAGTCAAGTGTCTATAATTCCAAAAAGTTAAGACAAAACAGAGACACCCAATAGGTTTTCTACAACCATTACCCACTCCAAAATGGAAGTGAGAAGTTATCTTAGTTGATTTTATTACTAAGCTTCCCAGAACAATGAAGCAACATGATTCCATCATGGTGGTGGTGGATAAGTTGACTAAAGTAACACAGTTTATTCTTGTAAAGACTACACACAAGGCAACAAATATTGTGGATATTTATATGAGAGAAGTTGTTAGGCTACATGGAGTTCCTAAGGAAATAGTTTTAGACATGGATCCAAAGTTTACTTCCAATTTTTGGAAGGGTTTATTCAAAGGATTTGGGACAAATTTAAATCTTACTACAACGTATCATCCAGATTCCGATGAGAAAATAGAATGGACTAACAAAATAATTTGGGACATGCTTAGAATGTATGTGATGTATTATCCATCAAAGTGGAAAGATTATATCCATTTAGTTGAATTTACCTACAACAATGGGTACTAGGCCTCCTTGAAAATGAGTCCATTTGAGGCATTTCATGGAAGGAAATGTAACACCCTAGTGAGTTGGGATAATCCAACAGACAGAGCAATTGTTGGGCCGGAATTGCTAAAATAAATGGAAGAACAAATAAAAAGAATTAAGCATAATTTGAAGGATGCCCATGATAGGAAAAAATGTTATGTAGATAGGAATATAGTTTTTCAAAGATTTTAAAGTGGGAGAACATGTATTTTTAAAAGTGAAGGAAAGAAGAAGTTCTCTAAGATTAGGAAGATTCCCTAAGTTGGCAGCAAGATATTGTGGTTCTTTTGAAATATTAGAAAAGATAGGGGTAGTTGCATACATATTATCTTTGCATGCATCCATAAAAATGCATAATGTATTTCATGTATCATTACTTGAAAAGTATGTACATGATGATAATAGTGTCATTGATTCGAATGTGATATAGGTGGAGCACGAAGGATATTTCCGGGTTTGAAGAAATACGCATTATGGACCGAAAAGTCAAAGTTCTCAGGAACAAAGTCATAGGGCTGGTAAAGGTTCAATGGAACTGCTATGGTCTTGAATATGATACATGGGAGAATGAAGAAAACATGTGGGTGGAATAGCCATAAATGTTTTATAGTTTTGAAGAAGGCATAATGCAAGGATCAATTTTGAGCATCTAGAGTTTCAGAACCACATCTTAGAGTCCTCGCGAATTGCGTTGGGGACCTTGATAAAAAAATGGCACATTCCTTGGGTTAGCCCTGATAAATGGATGGTACATCCCCTGGGTATGCCTGATAAGTGAATGGTGCATTCCTTGGGTCGACGAGTTGAGAGGAACATGATATTTTGGTTGGAGTTGTTGTTGGAGTTGTTAAATTGCATAAATTTTATTTATGAGTATTGTGATGTAAATTTTCATATATGTATATCAACATAGAGTACATCAAGGACAAAACAAAATTGTAGGGTAGGGGGAATGTAACATCCAAATTATACTCCCCAGATTGATTAATGCTTATGTAGATAGAATATGTGGCTACGATCAAGCAATGTAATATTTGAACTGTATTTCAATTTTTTAATAATAAAATGTAATGTCAACTGCTAAGGGGACATGGACAAGAGATGGGGGCTAAATTAATACAAAAGAGGGGAGAGTGTCTAGGATAATGGCCAAGAGGGGTCCATGGGGGTAATTACCCATGTATATCAATTTAACCCATTGTCCTAAACTTTCCAATTGTATACGAACTTTCTGATGTCTGATTGAGTGTTCCCAAAGCCAATAATTGAATACATGTAATACGATGGGTGTGAGTGGTCACATCCTTCTGATTGAGTGTTTACAAAGCCAATAATTGAATGCATGTAAGAGGGTGTCTGTGAGTGGTCACATCCCAAAGTTATTGGGAAAATGGGGGTTGAGTGCAATCGGCTTATAGAAGTAACGACAGTTCGAGCAGTTTGGGGAGTTAGTTAAGTTCATGCATCGGAAGCGAACAAAGGGAAAGAAAACAAAGTTGGAAGTCGATATAGCCATGGAAGGAAAATATTGAGGCACAACTAGAGTGAATTGGTGTTGGAGAACTGAAGAGCCTGGTTGTCAGGCCGGAAGAGTGAACTCTTGCATGATTTTCACTGAAACAACAAGTGTTGATGTTGGTTTGTTGATAGTTCACCTAGCGGCAGTTTCCCTTGAGTTCCCATATTAGAGATTCCTAGCTACGTGTGTGATAGAGACCTTGATAAACAAATGGCACATTCCTTGGGTTAGCCTTGATAAACATATGGTACATCCATTGGGTTTACCTTGTTAAAATAATTGTGCATTCCTTGGGTTGGGCAAGTCAAGCAGAAGAGAGATGGTGGAAAATTTGGGATAGTTGTGGGAGAATATTAGTTGGGTTGAGAGATTTATGATATGTGAGTTGAATGTGAGAGACCACCCTCTTTTGTGGATTTCTAGCCTCAACTTAGTGGTATCTGACTATTGAGATTTGGAACAATCAGTCTACGATTGAGTGGAACGTCCGTCCCAAGTAGCTGGTTGCACTATTCTTGTTTAAGATAATTGTTTTATCTTGCACTGAGTTATTTACATGTGTTATGGTTGTGCATGAACTCTACGTGAATGAGAATAAATTATATTTTGTTGCAATTAATGATTTATTTGTATCTCATGTTGATTACTAGAATTCTTTAGATGCATATATTTTATGGTTATTGTTGTAGCTAAATATGTTATAAATTGCAGTTGTAGTCTATGGGAAAATGGATAACAACAAAAGAATGGTTTAAATTAGAAGACGTTTCGTGTTATGTGTATTCCACATGTATTATTGCCAAGTTGGAGGATAGGTACGTTACTAAAATTGTATTAGAGCTGACAACAAGATTTTTTTTGCATGACGTGATCCAACCATGGTGGTTGGGTACATTATAAGGAGGGTCTTCCTTCACGGTCAGTACATGTAATATCTTCAATATTTCCCTTTTCACAGAAGGGATCTTGGACATCTCTATCACGGGGACCATCATATCTAGTTTTCCAAACATGGTTGCAACATCTATATTAAATTGAATCTAATCTGTGGGAGATGGCTCAAGAAGAAACTCATGTACTAGAGGTGGAGGTGGTAGGGTCACCTTCTCTACTGATGGAAGAGGAGTGTCTCGATGTGATGGAGGGGATGAAGATTTATTTCTTCTAGTGTAGATAAAATATTCCCTCCTCCTTAAATCCTTCTTCTGATAATCTATTAATTTATTCAAGCCTCAGAGTCTCCCCTCTCTTTCCCCCCATCTTCTGGATTCATTGATATTTTTTTTTTTGACTTGTTCCTCTTGGAAAACACAAATCATATCCATGAAATTCATACCGTCAAGAGAATATTCATATCATCGGGAACATTCATATTTTCTGTGAGGTTCTTGGCACAGAAGGTACCAAGCTTCTATGTCAACCATCCCAACTAGTTTCAAATTATCCGGGGCCTTTGCCTCCTGTTGAGGCCTTGGTTTCCAACCTATCGGATCTCCCTCCTATTTGGGAAACTGAGGTCTGGGAGTAGATTGATTCCTCTCTATAGTATTGATGCAGGAGCATCGTATAAAGCCAAATACACATGCCTAACCAAAGGAGACAACTGGAAAAGAACTAATGCACATTTTGAAGTGTTTTGAAGATTAATGAATGGACATTAATGTAATAGCTAGGGAAGCGTACTTTTGTGTTTTGGAGATTGTAAACAGATCTTGAACGTTGCTCTCATCTATCGAATGTAGATGCGTTTATGCGTAATGAATGCTAGTAGGTAGATTTAATTTAATATATTAGACAATTTTAGGAGTGTAGGAGGTAGGAGGGAAAACATATGATAGACACCCTCAACCCTTGTATCATTGTAACATAATTCAGAATTTCATAACTTGTAGAACTACAGAGAGGAATATAGGAGGACAAAGAATTTATGCATTTTAGTCGCTATTGGCCATGTATAGGAGCACTGGATTCAATAGAAGAAAGTTTTGATTCCAATATATGTGTTTGTTATGGTTGTTGGAACCACCTATTAAATGGTATGTTGCAGGCTTGTTTACATTCTCTGTATGCATTTTTTTTCAATGCTATGTGTGTGTATGCTCTAGAATTCTATGTTCAATGTTTGAATTCTAGATAAGGGGAGAATGAGTTGTAGTTGTTTCTCTTTCTAAGAACTCCTGCAAAGAGTGCAGTGGAGGGTCCGCAAGGAGTGCGTCGACCAAGCTCTAAGTTTCATCTCAGAACTCTCAGAGGAGATTAAAATTGTGTCTTTATAGGTAAGAGTGCTAGTAGAGCACAGAGCCGTACAAAGTGTGTGCTGGCTGGGAGAAGGGAACAAATTCTTTCAAACTCATAGAGGAGTTGAAGAATTCTCTGTTGCAAAGAGTGCACAGAGTCGAAGACCCAAATAACTAGAGGTTATTTGAAAAATTGTTGTAAGGAGTGCATGTAGGGACCCTTTTGGAAACCTCAAGTTTGCAAGCAAAAGCTCAGAAGGGATAGAACCTTTGAAGTGTTCAAAGGGAGGTGGAGGTCAAAATTGTCCCCCAAAAGTCAAGTTCAGGAGGGAGGACACCAAGTCATTTGGCCAAAAGTCCTTGAGAAGTTGAATCGGACGGTGGAGTCACTCCAAGGAGAAGTAACGAAGTTCTTTAGGCCATTGGATCTGATAGACCAGTGAAAGGATTAAGACTGAGAGTCTTTCAACACTCATAATCTCAAGAGGAGTAGTGACCGTTAGATCCGGATCAACGAGGACCGTTGATCTCGTATGTGAATTCGCCATATCAGGGATTGGGAAGTAAAGTAGTTCAAGGTTGGACTTGAGAGTTGCAAACTCCCGGGTTATGAAATCCTGATACATCCAGGACAATTGGATCGAGAGATGTACATAGTCATCGATCTCGTCAAAGGCACGATTTCGGAGTCAGGGATTTGTAGAGGGAGAGGAACGGTTGATCGTTGTTCTCTCAAGTTGCAAAATTTGAAGACTCGTGCAAACTAGTGGCAAGAACTCACCCCATAAGTAGAGTAAAGTGGAGGATACAAGTGGTGTGTATGCATCTCTTTGGGTGGATTCAACCCTCGTTGACATATCGTGTTTCAAGGATTCGCAAGGGAAGAGCACGAGAGGTTGGCACTCCAACTCACGAAGTCATGAGTTGTGAAAGGTGTTTGCATTAAAGCTTGGTTGTGGTCATATTGGAAAAGGGATGAAGAGGGGGCTTACACCTTAACCCCATTCACAATTTTGCATTTGGGCTATTTCCAAAGGTTGTGGCATAGTGTTCAAAGTGCCTAACTCATGAGACCTGATATCATTTGCAAGCTTAAACAAGGATTTCAGTTACCCTTGTTGTTGTTTAGAGAAGATCTTGCACGGATCTCAACCTAAGGGAAGGATTTCTGCACCAATATCTCAACCAAATTTGAGAGGGAAAGTGAAGAAAATAAGGCCAGAATTCAAGGGAGGATAAATTCTTTTGATGATGTTTTCTAAGGTATTTAGGAAAGGAGTTTAATTAACCCTTGTCGAGGTTTAGAGAAGATCCTACGCAGATCTCGGCATGAGGGAAGGAGGTATGCACCAAGTATTCAAATGAACTATAGTAGTGTTAAACACCTGGGTAAACTGAGTAATCATATGATCTATCTTCTGAATCAAGAGGGAAATCAGATCAGGAGAATTTCTTTTGGATACCTTAGTCTTTTCTTCTGCCTTTACATGAGGGAACTGAAAAGGATCCACCCTTGAATCAAGAATATTGTCTTCAATGTCATCACTAAATTCTTTGTCCTGCACCAACAATGTGGAATTCTTGTCTTTCAGAATGAAGAAAACCAGGCCTTCAAAAGCATTCATATAGAGGAGACAAACTAATGCATCTCTAGGATGGAATTTGGTCGGAATATGGTTGTACAACCTGTCAAATCTGGTATTGAACTCATTTGTTGTCTCATTCTCCTTTTTATTTATCTGATTGAATTGAGCTACAATTGTCCCACCATATTTCTTTGTTGACCATATTCTCTTAAATAACTTGGAAAAATATTAATAAGATGTGAGGGGATTGTCATGAAGTCCTCTAAACCAATCGAGAGCTTCTTCAATCAATTATGAAGCAAACAACTTCATAGATACATCCTCACTCTCAATACTGAAATTTCCCATGTCCTGACCCATGATGTAAAGATGATCCTCAGTAGTCAATACATTATTTCTTCAGAACTTTGGAAACCACTTGTTTGACTCTTTTGGCATTGCATTGGGGTTTCCCTGAATGGTGGCCATGTTAATGGGTTTGTAAACATATTTTTCCCAAGGGTGAGACATTTGAGGAAGGGGAAGGGTACCATGGAAGAGGGATTTTCCAACAGGATATTTGAGGGGAGGCCCTCTTTGGTAGACCTTAGAAGGTTTTAACTTCCCAATGGGAAATGTATTGGAAGAGGAAAGGTTCTGGAAAGGTGGATTTGCCAGATGATCTTTAGGAAAATATAATCA
>CBVK0100455821.1:0-11737 GCA_900067695.1 Picea abies
ACATTTTCACAGCGCCCTCCACATTTCATGGAACCACCATTGGCAATCATGATTTGGAAATTGTTGACGGCATGGATGTAGCAATGAGTTTCTTGGGCAATGCGGTGATGAATAAAATTATGGGTGCTTCCACTATCAACCAGAATGATGACCTTATGATGTTTGATGTAACCGATTAACTTGAGGGTTTGGGGGGCGAAGAAGCCAGTGAGAGCATTGAGGGAAATGATCGGTTCCACTTTGGGAGGGTCTGAGGGAGGGGTTATGTCAGTGATTTTAGGTGACTCGGGCACAAGGGGAGTTTCAACATCCTCTTCCGAAATATCCTCAAAGATGGCCATAAAAAGCTTTTGTTCCTTACACTTATGGCCCGGGAAATATTTGTCATCACAATTATAACAAAGGCCTTTGAGTTGGAATTCAAACATTTCATCCTTGGTCAATTCTTGGATCTTTAATGGGGCAGAGGGAGTAGTGGTATTTATAGGTTTATGGCGAGGGATCAAGGAGGGTTTACGGTTTTGAGAGGATACAACCTGTTGTGCTTCTTTAGTTTTTTTAGTAGCCTCCACCCAACTCAAAGTTCGAGCCATGAGGACATGGGCCCGAATCTCATCCTTGAGGCCACTGATAAAACACTCTCGAAATAAAGCATCAGTCATGCCCTCTGTTCGAAAATCCAGGTGCTCAAATGCATCTATGAAGTGTTCGATTGTTCCTGATTGTTTCAACTTTGTCAAACGATGCAAATGGTTGGTGTCAGTGTCAAAGCATTCATAAAGCTCAGTCACAAACTGGGTCCAAACAATATACCCTTGATAGGAAGTTTTTCTCCATTGCCACTATTGCCAACGTTCTTGATCTAGATGGATAACACCATACCAGAGTTTGGCCAAGTAATCTGTAATGCCATATAAAGAGAAATAATGTTCCATTTGGGTGACCCAACTAGTGGGATCCGAGCCATCAAATCTGGTCACATCCACCCGTGGAAGGCGTAGGTCACATTGAAAGTGATGGTGCTGAAAGGTATGGGAATGGGAGGAATGTTGACCTTCAGTCTTTGGAGGTGCGTCAGAGAAAGGGTCATCTGTAGGGATCTTTAGTTTGGTGTAGAGTGATGCAAAGATAGATTCAAGATGGGTGGTCAGTTGTTGTTTGACTTCCTCCATTAAGGACTGCATGGTTGTATTTATGGTTGTATTGATGGATTTATCGATGGAGGCAACAGTGTCACTGAGTTGTTTCACTTCTTTTTTGGTCTCTATGAAACCAGATTGCGAGGTGTTGAAGCGAGCTTCCAAGTCTTGGCTACGGGTATGGGCCATGAGGATGGGTGAATTGAAAAGGAGCGGGTGGGGTCAAATTTTTTTTTGAAAATTGATATGGATGAATGTGATAAGGGAGAAGAGATGAATCCAATGGAATAGATCTCAAATAATGGTGAAACAATTTTCATACATTTTTTATTTTTTATTTACACCTGCAGAGTTATACTCCGGTCTGAAGAATACTGCAGTGATGAAATCCCCAAATGCTTAACCAGAAAGAAATGTGTATTTACTTGGAAACCTGAACATAGTTGCCTGGAAATAGATCTTGCCTATTTTAATTTGTTTATGTTTCTATCCCCCAAGGGTAAGGTATTCAAGGGTTCTATAGACAAGGGTTTTCCCTGTGCTATAGCTCTCTGATATATGTGCAAGGTCCAACAGTAGTACTCGACCCAATATCTCAGGGCACTAACTAAGGAGGATAGACCGTACTCTTATCCGTACTACCTGACTACCCAGGTACCAGAGAGTATCTTCCCGAGTGTTGTTCTCGATGGCACTATAGAAGTCAGGTGGCTGATCGATTTATCTAAAGAGGGATTCAGGAAATCTAGGATGATCCATACACAAGTGTTTTCTGATGCGCTACCACTCGAAGGGGTACCAACAAGGGTTACAAGGGTGGCCAACAGCACATGTGTGCTTAAGAACCACTTGTATTTATTGCATGTATGAAACCCTCAACCACGGGTTTATGCACATAACGACAGATCTTTGTGGCTTAAAGACGCCGGAATACATCTCTACCCTAAAAAAGAAAATTCCCACAATTTCTACCAAGGAAAGTGCTCTGATACCACTTGTAATATACCAAATATAAAAAGTATGCAGAATAGAAATAAAATGCTAGAAATGGAAGAATAACAGTAATATAACCAGCATAATCTCCACAATAACACAGAAATGATATAAGAACAACAACAAAAATAGCACTTGGATTCAGAAAGCAATGTTCATGGGCCTCTTCAATGGGGCAACCTCTAGTCGAGCAGGGCTCTGTTATAATAATATCCAAGCTAGGTTTTTCATACCCTCGACCCTTATTTATACTAAATATGTATATCAAGAGAAGCATCTAGAGGAAGATCCTTCTAGAAGCAGAAGCTTCTGTTAGGTCTTCTTACATACGCCTTATTCTATTTTATTGAAAGGCCTTATTAATATTGACCTTTATTACATCCGAATATAGTTCTCTACCTATGTGTGGGTTAGGACCCTAACAAATTGAATGTCGTGGCCTCTTTCTCAGGAGTAGATCTCAACTTCCTGAAACCGGCTTAGCCACATCCACACCCGATCACTGAGCATCCACACACCCACAACAATATGAAATTCCATCAACAACACATACTGGATTGGGTATGAAACAACTTATCGAGAAAGAGGCAGACTTGTTTTTCTCATTGCAGACCAACAATCTTCTCGTATTTCCTCACTGGGGAGAGAAATTGAAATTTCACTCTCAGGTCCTGACAACATGACTCCGAATAAAGTATTTGTGATCATAGAGAGAAGAATCAATACGAAACCTGGATTCACATAACCATCCATGGCATTGAGCTTTTAGATTGCATCTTTTTATCCTCCACTCCGATTCATACATACAAATATTGGAGCAGATGTGAGCACATCGGCTTCCCACCAAATACCAATTGGGGAGGTTCTTGGCATGTTTTTATAGGAAGAGTGTGATTGTCATTGATGGTAAGAAAAAAAATGACGATGGCAAAGAGGAAAAGCATAAGCTCAGAAGGAGAAGTGAACAGTATGTAGAGATCAAATCTCGGAAGGAAAAGTGTAAACTTAGGGTGAGAAGCCTCACTAGCCATCTGATCAAGAAATTGACCATGTTGATTGTCTAATATTACAGACGTCGGTCATATGAGTGACCGTGGGCTTGAGTATCATTGGACGATCATGATCGTGGGCTTGAGTATCATTGGAAAATCATGACCATTGGATCTGCAAGCCAGATCAATGACAGGGATGAATTGCGGAGAGCAAAAGAAGAATTAAACAACTCGCTAGTTCTAATCCTGCAATTGGTCTAAATCGTCAGATCTCATAAACCCAAATATCGATGATTGTGGTTGATCTAACAAAAGATCAGATTAATTTGGATTAAGTCATGATCATCAGATGCACAATCGCCAGATCAACGACAGGGGTAGATCACGGAGATCGAAAGGGGAATTAAATATCGTGCTATTTCCAATCTTGCAATTAGTCAGGACTATCAGATCTTATAACCTCGAAGATCAGCGATTGTGGTTGACTCACCAACATCACACAACTTCAAATTGTAGAGTTTTGGTGACGAGTTAAATCACTCGCAATTTGTGGTTCCGTAACCATCCTTGATCATTGATCTTCTTCAAGTGTCTTCATGACCGTTGGATCAGTTTTAAGTGGAAGGATAGGATAAGCTAGAAGAGCAGCACTGAAGATAGATCAAGCCATCTATCTAAGAACATGATGGAAGAACAACATTTGGTTCACGTCAAAAGTTGCGAGGAGGTTACTATTCAGGGAATCTTACTTTGGAAGAATTGACAACTTGAAAGTCGAATTACTCGAAGCCCAAAAATCCAAAATGAATAAGGACCATTGGATATAGAGAAAATGAGATGGTCGTTGGATCACCTTAAGTGGAAGGATGAGATAAGAAAGGTCGATATCTGAGATCTCGATCACCAGAATTTTTGTCAGTCGTTGGATCGAATTAAATGGAAGGATATGATAAGAAAAGATAGAGAGTTGTTGGATTTAATCCAAAGCAAAGATGCATCGCAGAAAGATCGAGTTGTTGATCTAAGATATTGATCCAACAAACGTCATTTGTTTTGAGTCTAAATATGTGAGGAGGTTACGCTCCGAAAAAATCTCACTTCAAGCATTTAGTTTGAGATTTTAAATCCCCAAAGCCCAGAGAGATGACATACATTCTCGATTTTTGGATCATTCGAAGTGAATCTAGGTCGTCTGATCTAGAGCATAGAGGCAGAGCCATCGATTGAGAAGGAAAGGTGTCCATGGATCATCGACTCCAGAAGATTGGCATATGGAAGAAAGGTTTGAGATTTGAAACTCCCAAAGCCCAGATCACAAAATAAATCACAGTCATTGATTTAGGGGGGTTGGATCTGATCCGTAGATCATGAAAGAACAAATCTGAACTGTCCATTCAGGATAACTGTCAAGATCATGAGATTGACGACCTCTTCACATTGTGGGGTCAAAACATGCTCGGTTCTTAATTTTTAGTGGGCAGGCCGCAATCAAAACCAAGGTATCGCCAAAGGCATACATGGAGCTCTATAGTGAATTGCGGGGCGAAAAGTGGATTTCCCCCAAAACACCTTTGGTCACACCCACAATCACAAGGTCACATGAGAGCATCGCCCAAGGTCACATCAGCAAAATATAGGGGAAGGAGCTAGTGTTTCTAGGATCCACATCGGAGATTACACATTGAAAAGTAAAAAAAATCCTCTATGCATTTAATCCAATAGCACTGATCAAACCTAGTCTGATCGAAGGGTTGTTGTTTCATTTTGTGGTTTCTTGATCAGTTACAGTTCAGTTACACTAACTGAATCATTGTTCTGGGGCATTGGAATCATGGCTCTTGAGCATTCTGAGATTCCTGACATGGGTGTTGGAGATTCAGAGAGTAACAAATGATGAGGGCATGAATAAAAGAAAGATTACATGACAGAGGAAGGTCGTTGTTTCTCATTAAAACAAGTCAAATTGTATGTGATCAAGAAGACAGCAAGAACAAAGCGTGAAATATGTATATATGAAGAACATAAGATGGACAGAGAATAAATGGTGAAAACAATAGACTTTACGAAAACTTAAGAACAAGAAGATGCAAGAAGGAATACACTGATGCAGGCATAGCAAACCAGTGTAGCCGAAAAGTGATGAGACTAGTAATCCATTGATAAATACTGTATCACTATAATAAATTTCAGAAAGCAAAGATTTATATCTCAGGGTGGTAGGGTCATGCTAGGGAGGATTGTTGTCCTCGGATTTTCAAGTGGGTTATTGAACATAGGGAGTTATAGCTTCGATCTGGTTGCAACCAGAAAAACCAGGGTGGTAGGGTAGTGCAAGGGAGAACTATTGTTCTCTATTGTACATGTTGGTGCAAGTGTGATTGGAAGTTGGTGTTCCATCCAGTTGGTGCTGGAACACTCAGTGAGTCGGTCCTTCCTTCTAGTGGGTGCTAGAGAAACCAGAGAGTTGGTTCTCTCAAAAAGTTTCATCTTGTAAAAGAGAGGTGGTAACTTCACATTGAGTTGGTGCTCAAATATATATGATGTACAGAACATAAAAAGACTTCCTATCATTCGAAGAAGAAGAGGTTTTCTCTCTTTATGGGTTTCCTCGGGAATATTTGTTTCTGTATACTTCATGTGTGTGATTGATGATGAATATTATATTGCTTACTTCCCTGAATTATTGTGTTCATCATTAAGTGTTCTGTAATGAGTTTAAAATGGATATTATTGTTTAAGAACAGTAACAACTTATTCATCCCCCCCCCTTTAAGTTGTCTAACAATTGGTATCATAGCGTGTTCTTTTTATATAGGTGTAGATCCTAGAGCTTAAATATGACTAGCCATGAAATAACTTCAACCAATAAGTCCCCCCTATTCAATGGAACAAACTTTTCCTTCTTGAAAGTTAGGATGAGAACCTACATAATGGATTTAGGTGTAGATGTCTGGGATGTGGTAGAGACTGGTTAAGTGAAGCCAGTTGTACTAGATTCTAAGGATGACAAGCTAGAATTCAGCATCAACGCTAAGGCTATGAATGTTATTCTGAGTAGGCTTGCAGAATTAGAATTTGTAAAAGTTATGCACTTAGAATCTGCCAAAGAAATGTGGGACAAATGCATTAGTAGTTATGGAGGTAATGAGAAGGTAAAGGGTGCCAAGCTTCAAACATACAGATTACAGTTTGAACAACTAAAGATGAAAGAGGATGAAATTGTTTGGAATTACTTTCTGAGAATTGATGTTAGGGTCCTACCCTACACATAGGTAGAAAAATATATTTGGATGTAATAAAGGTCGATATTAATAAGGCCTTTCAATAAAATAGAATAAGGCGGATGTAAGAAGACCTAATAGAAGCTTTTGCTTCTAGAAGGATATTCCTCTATATGCTTCTCTTCTCTAGATGCTTCTTTTTAGTATAAATAGGAGTCGAGGGTATGAGAACCCTAATTGGGAGATTATTGTAATAGAGCTCTCCTCAACTGGAGGTTTCCCCCTCAAAGAGGCCCGTGAACATTGCTTTCATATTCAAAGTGTTATTTTTGTTATTATTCTCTTATCATTTCAGTGCTATTGTGGTGAATGTTCTGGTTATATTGTTGTTATTCTGCCATTCTAGCATTTTATTTATGTTCTGCATACATTTTATATCTGGTATAGCACTTTCCTCGGTAGAAAGTGTGGGTTAACTTTTTTCCAGGGTAGAGACGTATTCTGGCATCTTTAATCCACAGAGATCTGTCATTACATGCATAAACCTGCGGTTGAGGGATTCATACATGTAGGAAATACAAGTGGTACTTAAGCGCACATCTGTTGGCCATCCTTGTAACCCCTGTTAGTACCCCTTCGAGTGGTAGCACATCAGACAACACCTATGTACGGATCGGCCTAGATTACGTGAAGCCCTCTTTAGATAAATTGATCGGCCACCTGACTGCTATAGTGTCACCGAGAACAACACTCGGGAAGATACTCTCTAGTACCTAGGTAGTCGGGTAGTATGGATAAGGGTACGATCTATCCTCCTTAGTTAGTGCCCTAATATATTGGGTCGAGTACTATTGTTGGACCCCACACGTATATCAGAGAGCTATAACACAGGGCAAACCCTTGTCTATAGAACCCTTGAATACCTAACCCTTGGGGACAAAAACATAAACAAATTAAAACAAACAAGATCTATTGCCACACAAATGTGTTCGGGTTGCCAAGTAAATACACATTTCTTTTTGGTTAAGCATTTGGGCATTTTCTCTCTACAGTATTCTTCAGACCGGAGTATAACTCTGCAGGTGTAAAAAAAAATTAAAAAAATCACCATTATTTGAGACCTATTCCATTGGATTCATCTCTTCACCCTTATCACATTCATCCATATCATTTTTCGAAAAACAATTTGACCCCACCTGCTACTTTTCAGTTCCCCCATCCTCATGGCCCATACCCGTAGCCAAGACATGGAAGATCGCTTCAACACCTTGTAATCTAGTCTCATCAAAACCCAACAAGAAGTGAAACAACTCAGTGCCAATGTTACAGCCATCAATACCACCATGCAGTCCTCGATGGAGGAAATCAAACAAGACCTCACCAACAATCTTGAATCAGTATTTTCTGCACTCTGCACCAAACTTCATATCCCTACAGATAACCCTTCATCTTCCTCACCTCCACATCCTGAAGGTGACCATTCCTCTCATTCCAATAACTCTCAAAACCATCACTTTCAACATGACCTATGCCTGTCATAGGTAGATGTGACCAAATTTGATGGATCTGACCCCACTGGTTGGGTAACCCAAATGGAACATTATTTCTCTTTATACAGCATTACAGATGCCTTGTCCAAACTCTAGTATGGTGTTCTCCATCTAGATCAAGAACGATGGAAATGGTGGCAATGGAGAAAAACCTCTCGTCAATGGTATATTGCTTGGAAACACTTTATGGTAGAGCTTTATGAATGCTTTGACACTGACACCAACCATATGGGCCGTTTGACAAAGTTGAAACAATTAGGAACAGTGGAAGACTTTATAGCTGCCTTTGAGCACCTGGATTTTAGAACAGAGGGCATGTTTGATGCCTTTTTCCAAGAGTGTTTTATTAGTGGCCTCAAGGATGAGATTCGGGCCCATGTCCTAATGGATCGGCCTCATATTTGGGTGGAGGCTACTAAAAGAGAGAAAGAATCACAACAGGTTGTATCTTCTCAAAAATGAAAACCCTCCTTTATCCCTCGCCCTAAACCAGTAAATCCCACTACTCCCTCTGTTCCACTAAAGATCCAAAAATTGACCAGTGTTGAAATGGTTGAATGCCAACTCAAAGGCCTTTGTTATAACTGTGATGAAAAATATTTCTCGGGCCACAAGTGTAAAGAACAAAATCTTTTTATGGTCATATCTGAGGATATTTCGGAAGAGGATGTAGAAACTCCCCTTGTGTCTGAGTCACCTGAATCCACTGACATAACCCCTCCCTCAGACCCTCCTGAAGTAGAATTGGTCATTTCCCTCAATGATCTCACTGGCCTCTCCACTCCCCAAACCCTCAAGCTAATCGGTTACATCAAGCATCAGAAGGTCATTATTCTAGTTGATAGTGAAAGCACCCATAATTTTATTCATCGTTGCATTGCCCAAGAAACTCATTGCTACATCCATGCCGTCAATAATTTCCAAATCATTATTGCCAATGGTGGTTCCATGAAATGTGGAGGGCATTGTGAAAATGTGCATCTCTAAATTGGTGACTACCACCTGAAATCCCATATGTTTGATATCGACATGGGAGGTTGTGACATTGTGTTGAGTGCAGACTAGCTAAGGAATTTGGGTCCCATTCTCATGGATTTTAAAGTATTAACCATGCAATTCAACTAAGAGGGACACCAATATAATTTCCAAGGCATCACCGTCGGTTCACCTGAGATCATTAGTTCCCATTGCATGGAAAACCTACTCAAAAAAGGACATTCTGGTGTTATCACCCAACTCCATGCCATACAAGCAACAAAGACACCCTTGGTCCTGCAAGACCTCCAAGCCATCATTTCTAAACATCAATTGGTCTTTTACACTCCCCAAAGAATCCCTCCTTCCTA
Source organism: Picea abies (assembly GCA_900067695.1). Classification (NCBI taxonomy): domain Eukaryota; kingdom Viridiplantae; phylum Streptophyta; class Pinopsida; order Pinales; family Pinaceae; genus Picea; species Picea abies. The sequence goes on from CBVK0100455821.1 coordinate 9,242, forward strand.
TGGTGTTCATGATCATTCCATTCCCTTTGTACCCGGAAGCCTTCCTCCCAATATCCGTCCGTATCGTCACCCCTTTTCCCAAAAAAATGAAATTGAGAAAATGGTCCAGGAACTCCTTAATGCAGGCGTTATCTGTCCTAGTACGAGCCCCTACTCTTCTCTTATGGTCATGGTCCTAAATAAATAAGGTTCTTGGTGAATGTGTCCTGACTTCTGTGCCCTCAACAAACTTACCATCAAAGACAAATTCCCCATTCCTGTCATTGATGACCTCCTCGATGAATTGAGTGGTGCCCAATTCTTCAATAAACTGGATCTTTGTTTGGGCTACCACCAGATACGTATGAATGAGGCAGACATTCCCAAGACTACCTTTAGAACTCATGAGGGCCACTATGAGTTTTTGGTCATACCCTTTGGCTTGTGTAATGCCCCCTCCACCTTCCAAAGCCTCATGAATCATGTCTTCCATCCTTTTCTCTGCCATTTTGTCTTAGTTTTCTTTGATGATATCCTCATCTATAGAAAAACTTGGACAAACCATCTTTCTCATGTGGATTGAGTTCTCCATCTACTCTCTCACACCAACTTTTCCTGAAACAGTCTAAATGTGCTTTTGGTACCTCAGAAGTAGAATACTTGGGTCATCTGGTTAGCAAGGATGGCGTCAGGGTGGATCCTAAAAAGATTGAAGCTATGCAAGACTGGCCTCACCCAAAGACTCTTAAGAGATTGCGTATATTTATGGTCTTAACAAGGTATTATCACAAGTTTGTTAAGAAATATGGGAAGATTGCATCACCTCTCACTGCTCTCCTAAAAAAGAACTCTTTCCCTTAGACTCCAGCCACTGCCCAAGCTTTTCAAACCTTGAAGATGGCCATGTGCACCATTCAAGTCCTCACCCTTCCCAATTTCATAAAGACCTTTTTGTTGGAATGTGATGCCTCAGGGAAAGGAATTGGTGTTGTCCTTATGCAAGAGGGTCGATATTTGGCCTTTAGCAGCAAGCAACTATCTGAAAGAAATCTGGGCAAATCCATCTATGAAAAGTAAACGTTGGCTATTATTCATGCCGTTGATATGTGGTTCCCTTATCTATTGGGGAAATATTTCCAAATTAAGACAGACCATCAAAGCCTCAAGTATTTTCTAGAACAACACATTTCCTCCCCAGAACAACAAAAATGGGTGACTAAGCTCTTTGGATATGATTATGAGATCATTTACAAGAAAGGCAAAGACAATGTGGTTGTGGATGCACTTTCCCACAAATATGAAGATGAAGGATCCCTTTTTTTTCTTTCATTCATTGTCCCAGATTGGCTCCAAGCCGTTCGCCAAGAATGACTACAAGATCCCAAAAGTTTGCAGCTGATCCATCAATTGCAGTCCAATGCTCCAGCTTCCCCAGGGTACTCTTGGCTCCATGATGAAATTCGATACAAAGTCCATTTGTATTTAAGTAAACAATCAAAGCTTAAATCCAAGTATGCTCATTTCTACACCCTTCAACACCCGTTTACAGCATCAACGGTGGCTCAAATTTTTATGGATCGGGTCTTCAAGCTTCATGGCATGCTGCACTCTATTGTTTCTGATCGCGACCCAACTTTCACAAGAAATTTTTGGCAAGAACTATTCAATATATAAGGCTTCGAATTGCATCTCAGCACAGCTTATCATCCCCAGACTGATGGCCAAACGGAAGTGGTCAACAAGTGTTTGGAAACATATTTGAGGTGTTTTTCCTCAGAAAATAAAAATCAATGGGCTCAATGTTTACACTTAGCTGAATGGTGGTACAACACTTCATACCATACAGTTACACGCATGACTCTTTTTAAAAAAGTATATGGACAGAATCCATCTTCAGTTCTCTCATACTTACCAGGTGCCTCGAAGGTCCAGGAGTTTGACCTAACACTTACATCTCAAGAGGCTATTCTCCACACACTCAAAGAGAATTTGGTCATGGCACATAATCGCATGAAGAAACAAGCAGATCAAGGTCGCTCTAAACGTCAATTTTCAGAAGGGGATCAGGTGTTCCTTTGACTCCAACCTTACAAGCAAACTTCCCTCAAGGACTAGCATTGTCAGAAGACAGTGCCCAAATTTTGTGGTCCTTATACCATTCTGAAGCGTGTGGGACAAGTTGCCTATCAGTTAGCGTTCCCCAACCATTCGAAGCTACATCATGTTTTTCATATTTCCTTCTTAAAGAAGGTGATTGGAGCTAAGTGCCAAATTCAAACCAACCTTCCATAATTATCTGAAGAAGGATCCATTTGGCTACATCCAGAAGCGGTTTTTGACCAACGTGAGCATCGCCTACATTAGACAACCATCAAGGAATTGCTAATCCAGTGGAAAGATACAACTCCAGAAGATGCCACTTGGGAACCAACTACTATTCTGCAACAATTTCCTCATCTCAAGCCTTGAGGACAAGGTTGTTTTTAAGGGGGAAGACATGTTAGGGTCCTAACCTGC
>CBVK0100455822.1:0-12897 GCA_900067695.1 Picea abies
TAATAAGGCCTTTCAATAAAATAGAATAAGGTGGATGTAAGAAGACCTAATAAAAGATTTCGCTTCTAGAAGGATCTTCCTCTAGATGCTTATTTTTAGTATAAATAGGAGTCGAGGGTATGAGAACCCTAATTGGGAGATTATTGTAATAGAGCTCTGCTCAACTAGAGGTTTCCCCCTCGAAGAGGCCCATGAACATTGCTTTCAGATTCAAAGTGTTATTTCTGTTATTATTCTCTTATCATTTCAGTGCTATTGTGGTGAATGTTTTGGTTATATTGTTGTTATTCTGTGATTCTAGCATTTTATTTATGTTCTACATACATTTTATATCTGGTATATTACATTTGGAGAACTAGTAAATGCAATGAAAGGACTTGGTGAAAAAATTGAGGAAGTCTCTTTAGTCCAGAAAATTTTGAGATCTCTGCCAGATAGGTTCAACCCAAAGGTCTTTTCTATAGAAGAACTTAATGATATAAAAGCTTTGCCTATTGACCAACTCCTAGGAACTCTAACTGCTTATGATATGAGGATAGGTAAATATAAACCCACCTCTAGAGAAGCATCATTTAAAGAAGATAAGAATAAGGATTCTGAGCCTGATGAAGTTGAATCAAAATTTGTGAGAAGACTAAAGAAAGGATCAGGCAAGTTTCCCTTCAAATGTTTTAACTGTGGAAATATCATTCACTTTGCATCTAAGTGTCCACACAAGAAGAAGGACTAGAACTCTGAAGGTGAAGAGAAGTACAAATCCAAGATATTTGGTAAAAATAAAAGTTTATGTGTAAACAATGATGACTCTTTAGGAGACACAGATAGTGACTCTTCTTGTGAAGATAAGGTTAATGACTTTATGCTTATGGACAAAGAGGATTATGATAATAAAAGCACAAGAAGTGATGTTAATGATGAATAAGATATGGTTGACTTGGAAGGAGAACTGGTTAGTCCTCTAGAAGAAATTGCTAGACTCAGATTTAAGAAGAAAAAGAAAAAACAATTGTTGATACAGTTCGAGAAAGAGAGTAAAAAACCTGATGAAGACTTTGCCCTACTAAAAGTGGAATTATAAGAAGCAAAGAAAATAGAGGACATTCTGAAACAATAGTTATCAAAGAAGAAGGCAAGATGTGAAGCCTTGGAAGAAGAGGTAGTAAAAACCAGAAAAGAGATGGAGAAGTTTAAATCATTGTATCTCCAAAATATTCCAAGCATTAAAGCCTCAACAGAACTAAACGAAATTGTGAGAAAACAAAGATCTCCTTTGTTGAAGAATGGGTTAGGTTATGTAAGTGGTTCAAGCAGCAAACAACCAGAAAGCAAAGAGCCAGTAAAGATGATCAAGTTTCAAGTTAGCAGACAATCAAACCATGTGAGTACTCTACCACCAAAAGATAATAAAGAAAAGATGATCCCTGATAAAAAACAAAGATATCAGAAGATGGAACAACAAATTCCAAAAAGAAGGCCATCTTTTAGGTACCAAAATTTCTTCCATGGTTATTGTTTTTACTGCTCTAATTTTGGTCATAAGATTGCAAATTGTCAAATTAATTTTAGAGACATGCAACTAAGGAGATCAAGAAATAAAAAATCTTTGCAACATAGAACTAAACAACCAATGAGTAGAAAAAGTTGCACCAATCACTTTTACCTATTGAACAATGAGATCGAATGCTATAACTGTCATAACTTCAGCCACAAAGCTGCAAACTGCCATCTGAAGAATTACAAAGCAGATCCAAGGATAAAACCCTTAGTTAGAAATTCTAGCACATGGAAAAAGAAAGATAGTGGAAAATGTGGTCTAGTACTTTCAGCTCAAAAACAAAAAGACCCCTGGTATATAGACAGTGGATGTTCCAAGCGCATGACTAGAGACAAGGATATGTTTTTGTCTATAAGTAAAAGAAAAACAAGAAATGTGACCTTTGGAAATGATGAACCAGGTAAAATCAAGGGTAAAGGGATGGTGAGTTTGAGTAATGGTAAAGGAAAACCCCAGGATGTTTTTCTTGTAGATGGGCTGAAACATAATTTGCTTAGTGTATGTCAAATGTGTGACAGAGGATGTGAAGTGGTGTTCACTTCCAATGATTGTAAGATAAAGTATGTAAACTCAAGACAAGCGGTGGCTAAAGGCATAAGGACAGATAATAATGTATATGTGCTGAAAGAAGATAGAGAAGAGTGTCATCTAAGAAAACATGATGAAAGCTGGTTATGGCATAGGAGACTTGGACATCTAAAATTTGGTCACTTAATCAAGCTCAAAAATATTGAGTTTGTAAAAGATATTCCAAGAATATCAAAGCCACGAGATTTTGTGTGTAAAACCTGCCAAGTAGGAAATCTAACCAGGACACAGTTTAAATTCAAGAGCTCTACTTCAACAGAGAAACCACTCCAATTAGTTCATATGGATTTATGTGGACCATCAAGATAGGAAGGCATAGGGAAGGAAAACTACTTCATGTTGATCATTAATGATTACTCCAGACTCACTTGGGTTTATTTTCTCAAAGAAAAAGCTAAAGAATTTGAGAAATTTAAAATATTTAAGGCTTTAACTGAGAATAAAATAGGCAACAAGTTAAAGGTAGTAATATCAAACAGAGGACGAGAATTTATGTCAAGTGATTTCAATGAATTTTGTGATAAACATGGGATCAAGAGAGAATACACAATCCCAAGAAATCCACAACAAAATCGAGTAGTTGAGAGGCAAAACAGAACAATTTAAAAAATCTCCAGGTCAATGATGAATGAAAAGAACATGGGTCAAACCTACTGGGTAGAATAAATACACACAGTATTCCATATTCTTAATAGATCCCACCTCATACCACACAGTGATAAGACACCTTATGAACTTTGGTATGAAAGACTTGCTTCAGTCAAACACTTCAAAGTCTTTGGGAGTAAGTGCTACATAAAGAATAATAATGAAAACCTTGGAAAGTATGATGACAGGGCTAATGAAGGCATCTTCTTAGGATATGCTACCAATAGTAAAGGATATAGATGCTTTAATAAAAGATTGTCTAAATTAGTTGATTCCATTGACTTAAAGGTTAATGAAGGAGTCCCGATAAGAGAGGTGAGCTATATTGAATATGCTACAGAGGACACAGCTGAAGCTGAAGATGAACAGGTCCAAGAATCAAAAAAAGAAGATTCTAAGTCAAATGAAGATACAAATACTCAGGCAAACTCAAATCAATAGACAACATCAAATCCTTCCTCCATAATTACTCAAAAGAATCATCCTGCAAGTCAAATAGTTGGTGATAAAGACAAAGTTGTACAAACCAGGAGAAGGATAAATTATAATCAAAGACATTGAGCAATCACATATAGCCTTCATATCCATGGTGGAACCCAATAACTTTAATGAAGCCAGTGAAGATGATCATTGGGTTAAAGCCATGAATGATGAACTTGACCAAATTGAGAAAAACAATACTTGGGATATGGTTCCTAGACCTGAAGGTAAAAATGCCATAGGTTCCAAATGGGTCTTTAGGAATAAATTGAATGAGCAGGGACAAATTGTCAGGAACAAAGCACGACTGGTCTTAAGGGATATGCATAGATTGAAGGACATGATTTTGATGAAAACTTTTCACTAATGGAAAGATTGGAAGCCATCAGAATGTTTCTTTCCTATCCATGTCATGAGAACTTTAAAGTATATTAGATGGATGTTAATTCAACATTTCTTAATGGAGATCTAGAAGAACATGTATATGTGGAGAAACCTGAAGGATTTTCACTGACAGATAATCCTGACTATGTCTGTAAGTTGAAAAATGCATTATATGGACTGAAAAAGGCACCACGAGCCTGGTATTATTGACTGGACAAATTTCTACAGGACAAAGGGTTCAAGAAAGGTATTGTTGACAATAATCTATACATTAAGTCTGAAGGTGATGATTTATTAGTTGTTTTGGTTTATGTAGATGACATTATTTTTGGATGCACTAATGACCCTTCAGTTCAGTGGTTCACTAATTCAATGCAGACTGAGTTTGAGATGTCCATGATAGGAGAACTGTCATATTTTCTCAGTTTATGAATCAATTAGAGTTCTCTAGGGATATTTATATCTCAAGAAAAGTATTTGAAAGAGATGTTAAAGAGGTTTCAAATGGAATATTCTACACCTGTGAGTACACCTATGGTGGTTGGTTGCAATCTCAGTAAAGATGATATTTCACATGATGTTGATCAAAGAACTTATCAATCAATGATAGGAAGTCTTCTTTACATCACAACATCTCGTCCTGATATAATGCAAGTTGTTGGAATGGTAGGTCATTATCAGTCTTATTCTAAACAAATTCATTTAGCATCTATCAAAAGGATATTCAAATATTTCAAGGGTACAATGACTTATGGTCTCTGGTATCCTAAAAATCATAATTTTCAATTAAATGCATATTCATATGTTGATTGAGAAAACTATTTGGATGAGAGAAAGAGCACCAGTGGAGGTGCATTCTTCTTAGGTGATTCGTTAGTAGCGTGGCTTAATAAGAAGCAAGGATCTATTTCATTATCAACTACAGAGGCAGAGTACATTACTGCTGCTACTTGTTGCACTCATATCTTATGGATGATACAAACTCTTGCAGATTTGAAGGTCACTTATACTGATCCAATTCCACTTCACTGTGATATCACTAGTGCCATTGGTGTCTCCAAGAATCATGTTCTCCATTAAAAAATGAAGAATATAACAATAAAGTATCATTTTATCAAAGAGCAGGTTACAAACAAATTTGTTCAGCTAGATTATATTCCTTCCACAGAACAAATTGCAGACATCTTTACTAAACCCCTAGCCAAGACACCATTTGAATATCTCCATCAGAAGTTGGGTGTCATCCCTTCTCTCACCTAAGAGAGTCCATCTTGTCAGGGGGAGTATGTGTTGGTAGAATATCTAATACCTATGAAAAGTATTGCAAAAGATCAGGGGGACCATGTTTTATTTGACATTGATGTCAAAGGGGGAGAAAAGGTGTGGTCTGGACGCTATAGTTGGAGGTCTAAGAAGAATAGTGCATCCTTTCAGGGTTGCCATCAATTCCAAAGGGGGATATTGTTGGCATGTTTTTACAGGAAGAGTGTGCTTTCCATTTATGTCAAGAACAACAGCAAGGATGGAGAACAGGAAAATCATAAGCTCAGGAGGAGAAGCGAACAATATGGAGAGATCAAAGATCAAAAGGAAAAGCGTAAGATCAGGGTGAGAAGCCTCATCAATCATTCAATCAAGAAATTCACCATTTTGATTGTCTAATATTACAGACATCGGTAATATGAGTGACTATGGGATTGAGGACAGTTGGAGGATCATGATCATCGGATATGCAAGCCAGATCAACGATAGGGATGAATTGCAGAGAGTGAAAGAAGAATTAAAAAACTCGCTAGTTCTAATCCCGCAATTGGTCTAGGCCGTCAGATCTCATAAAACCAAATATCGATGATTGTGGTAGATCTAACAAATGATCATAATAAGTCGGATTAAGTCGTGACCGTCGAATGTGCAATAGCCAGATCAATGACAGGGATAGACTGCAGATATCAAAAGGGGAATTAAATATCGTGCTATTTCCAATCCCGCAATTAGTCAAGATCGTCAGATCTTATAGCCTCGAAGATTGAAGATTGTGGTTGACTCACCAAAAACAAACAACTTCAAATTGTGGAGTTTTGGTGACGAGTTAAATCACTTGCAAGTTGTGGTTCCACAACCATCATTTATTGTTGAATCTGCTTCGAGTGTCTTCACGACCGTTGGATCACTTTTAAGTGGAAGGACATGATAAGCTAGAAGAGAAACATCGAAGATAAATCGAGCCATCGATCTAAGAACATGATCGACGAAAAAATTTGGTTCATGTCAAAAGTTGCGCGGAGGTTATTGTTCGGGGAATCCCACTTCGGAAGAATTGGCAACTTGAAAGTCGAATTACCCGAAGCCCAAAAATACAAAATGAATAAGGACCATTGGATCTCGAGAAAATGTGATGACAATTGGATCACCTTAAGTGGAAGGACATGATAAGAAAGGGATGAGATATGAGATATCGATCACCCAAATTTTCGTCGGTTGTCGGATCGAATTAAATGGAAGGATAGGATAAGAAAAGATGGAGAGTCGTTGGATTTAATCCAAATAAAAGATGCATCACAGACAGATCGAGTCATTGAACTAAGATCTTGATCCAATGAACGTCATTCGTTTCGGGTCTAAAGATGTGAGGAGGTTATGCTCTGGAAAAATCTCACTTCAAGAATTCAGTTTGAGATATGAAATCCCCGAAGCCTGGACAAACAGAGAGCTGAAATACATTCTCAACCATTGGATCATCCAAAGTGAATATGGGTCGTTTGATCCAAAGCGTAAGTTTGAGATTTGATATTTCAGAAGTCCAGAGACCCGAAGGAGACCTCGACCATTGATCGAGAAAGGGGACACATAACCATTGATCTGGTTGAAAGGTCAATTTCCTGAAGTAGAGGCAGAGCCGTCGATTGAGAAGGATAGGTGTTGAGTACATTTTTATGCTTCCTTTTTACTCTATAAACTATACTTTTGCCTCCAAAACCATCCATTTTGCCTCCATTTCATTCCATAGTTTTCATAAATAGCTTATGCAAGGTACATTTATCATTCTTTAGCTTAAGAATTGATTTTTCAAATTTTTGGCATTAAAATTGAGAATTTATCAGAAATTACAGGATTTGACTAAATCTCGTAATTGCTCCTAGGTTCATATACTTGTAGGACAGCTGGGCGAAATCTGAGACTTGGGTCATGATCCTTGATGTACAAGGATGGATTATTACCTATCAGCTTCGAGATATGAGCACTCCAGGTGTCTGGTCAATGTTGGTCAAACAGGGCCACTTCAGCAGAAAATACCCTGTTTTAGCCTAAAATCATGGACAGTTTTAGATTTTTCTTGGGATTTGTTCATATTTTATGGATATGAAGGGCGTATTTGACCTTCCTAGCATATTTTATGGATCTGATCATGATCTTTAGGAGATTTATTAGGATTATTAGTTTCAAAACTCTTGTATAAATACTCTAAGGCATAGACTAGTATGACACCCTTGGATGTGAATGAAGAAACTTTGGAATTTGCAATCTTGAGATCAGTTCTACATTTTTTTCTTGATAATGTTTATGATATGATGATGTGAATGCTGTTGGAAGCTCCTTCTTAGCTAAGACAACTCAAGTGTACAAGTGAAGCATTGGAGGGCCCCCTTTGCCAAACTAGTCCACTCTTCCTTTATGTTTTTTTTTCAAGTAATCTTTGATACATGTTTAAGATCAGATCTTGCTGTAGATGAGTGTTATTCATATCTTTGCTATAGTTAGATGAATTCCATAGTTAAATAATATGCTTAATGTTTCAAAGCCTTACTCATGTTCTGAATGATTTCTTGAATAAGAATTCAATGTGCGGTTTTCTTTCAGCATTAGGATGATCATAAATGATTTTTGAGTTATTTACGCTTTCAGTACTTTTGATTTAACAAGAATTGGTGATAATTGATAATGAATGAAAGAAGACAATGAATGCATCTCTTGAATAAGAGTTTTGTCTTTCTAGCATTGATAAGCCTTTGAACTAGTTCGAATATCTTTTTGAATGCTTACTGTTAATACTCTTAGGAAAACATTTGATGATTACTATCATGAGATCTATGAATGGGACTTCTAAACAAAAGCTTAGCATCTCTTCCATATTCATCTCTTAGAATAGGTTTTGGTTTATTCCCATTAAAGAATAAAACTTATCTCTAAATCCATACATTTTGGATGTACCTCTAAGTTTTACAAACACTGGATTGACAATAATTTTCACTCTAATTTACATCAGTAGATTGGAGCCTAACATTTTGGTGTCGTTGTCGGGGAGGTACATTTGGAGATAGGATTAGAAAACTCATAGGCAGATTTTTTTTTTAAAAAAAACATAAAAAATAAAAAAAACATAGAATAGAATTAATTTTAAGTTATGTTTCGTTATGTCTAAACTTAGGGATGATAAAGGCATATTTTTAATACAAAATGCCCCAAAAAAAAATCAACCATATGTAGGAGCAGGAACATCTACAACTGAAAAATAAGAATCTACCACACCAATTGCTGGAAAAATCACTTTGGAAGAATTAGAAGAGAAACAACATTCAAGACAAAGGTTAACTCTCATAGAAAGACAAGTTCTATTGTCTCATGATGTAAAGAAGAAACAAACACAATCAGAAATATCTTCTGTAGGAAAGCAAAAAGAAAATCAAACTATTTTTGAACAAATAGGACAACCTCTTTTTCCAACAGAAATATCTGATTGTACAACAGAAAACTTCTTTGCAATGTCAGAAACTAATAGACAAGAAAGGGAGAGAATGGAAAGGGAATTAGAAAGGAAAAGAAATGAAGAAAGAGGAAGGAAAGAACGAGAGGATAGAGAATCACATTGAGAAGAAACACGAGGAGGAGGAAATGATGAAGAGGAGGAAGAAGAACATACTACATTTGCATTTTCTATAGTTGATACACCAACTCTTTTAGGAGATGACATAAAAATGAAGAATATTCCTCCCTCTGTTCTTCCAAATTTCTTTGGTTTGTCTACTGAAGACCCTGATGATTTCATGTTTGAATTTGACATTTTTTGTCGAACATATGGATATACCAATGATGCTCAAAAACTTTGTTTATTTCTTGCAACTTTGAAAGGATATGCATTAAAATGGTTCATAGGGTTGGGAGAAGCAACCATAGTATACTAGGATGACATGAAAAAGAAATTTCTTGCTAAATATCAGCCCTATTGTAAGTCCAAAGACTCTAAAGAAGATATCTTTAAAATGTCTCAAAGTGAAGATGAAAGCTTAGAGGAATATCTAGAAAAATTTCTCTATAATATGCACAAATCTAAGCAATCTAATCTTCCTTTGGAAGTCATCCATACTATCTTTTTGAAGGGGATTTCAGATGAAAATTTGGATGCTCTTAATTTAATGGGGGTAGGGGATATTTCTCACCTACCTTTCCCAAAAATTGTTGAATTATGTAAGAAATACTCAAGGGGAAAAGCTAAAAGAGGACAAGGACAAAGAGATACTGTGACAAAGGCAACTAAATCAATTTCAAATGGTGTTACTAAATCAGAATTAGGGAATCTGTTTGAGAACTTTAAAACTGATATCATGAACACATTTGGTTCACAAATTGACACATTGAAAGCTAAAAAGAAGCAAGAGGAACAAGATCAAGTATTATCCATCTTTTGTCCTAAATGTAGAAAAAAACATGCATTGAGAGATTGGCCTTTAGACAAAATTCAGGTCTGTGGATTATGTACAGATAACCATGCCACTGATGATTGTCCAAAATTGAAAGAATTGCAAGCTACTCACATAGAAGAAGGACAAGGAATGGAATCTCTTTATTACTTAGCACCAGGAAATCCTTGACAACCACATTTTACAAGTATGTCTCAAAATTTTGCTCCTCAATTCTCTCAACAGTTTCCTCTGAATTTTCAAAATCCTATTCAAAATTCATGGAATGCACCCATGCCTTGGCAAACTTGGCCTCCTCAGCAGAACCAAAAGCAACCTCCTCAAGGTTGGTAAGGGTATGCTAAAGGAAACCATCCATACCAAGAGCCATATCAAAAACCATATCAACATCCATACCAATAGCCATATCAACAACCATACCAACCTTTTCCTTATCAACAATTCCAGTAGAATCAACCACAAAATTCATATTCTCAGTTATCACAACCTGCACCACAACTAACCCAACCACAACAACTCCAGCTACCATCTAACCAACCTCCACCTAGACCAACTCAACTACCATCCAAACCAATCTCAAATCCTAACAATAAAGTGGAAAAACCCATGTATAACATTGATGAAGGACCATCATACTCAATCCTTCCTCTTCAAAATATCCACTTGAGGTCTGGGAAAGTTTTACCAAAGGATTCTCCTGTTATCATAGAAGAACAAATTAAAAAAGAGGAGATTCCTAGCACAGAAAAGCTACCAATAGGCAATCAAATCAAGAAGAGTAAAACATTAAATAACCAAACACCTCCTTTTCCAGAAAGGTTGGTTAAAGAGAAATTACCAATCTCTCTTCCTAAGTTTGATGTCTTAGATGAATTAAAAAATGTCTGTGTGAAAATTCCTTTATTGCAAGCCATCAATGATATCCCAATCTATACAAAATAAATTAAGGAATTATGTTCAAAGAAAATTAACAAAATAAGGAAAGATCCACCAACAATTCATGTAATTGGAAATCTAGCAGGCCTAATGTCAAATACCATTTCAATTGAAAAATATGTTGACCCAGGAATTCCAATGGTAACAATAACAATCAACAATTTTTCAATCTCTAAAACATTACTTGACTTAGGAGTAGCTATCAATGTGATGATGTTAGAGACAATGAGATATTTGAATCTGCAAAATCTTCTACCAACCACTACGATCCTAGAATTAACTGATAGATCTAAAGTAGTTCCCGAAGGTATACTTGAAGATATCAAAATTTCTTTGGATTCTTGGGAGTATCCAGTAGATTTCCTAGTTCTTCAACCAAAATCTAATCTAGGAGGCCATCCATTGATCCTTGGAAGACCTTGGTTGGCCACAGCTGATGCTTTCATCGGTTCTAGAACAGGGAATATGATTATCTCACATGGAACTGAAAGGAAATAGATCACACTTTATCCTCCTGCTCAAAAAACCTTATTTAATAGATCAATTACCTTGGCTTGATGAAACAAAGCAACAACAGGAAGAAGTAATTCAACCTATCTTAAGTATTAATCAAGCCTTTGATTTTAGAGAGGAAAATAATGAAGATCTATTAGACTATTTCATTTCTGAACCAGATATCTCGGAAGAATTAAGAGACACACAATACATTACTGTAGATGAGATCTTAGGACAAAACTTTCAAGAAAATTGCACAATTCATTCTTTAGAGTCAGCATTTAATAACATTTTTCTAGTTATATCCATGGAAAATACTCAAAGCAAGATAATTGAAATTAGTCCTGGGAAATATTTGAATATTGGCACAAAATTTGAACCATCTCAGGAAGAACAATTGATTGCACTATTAAAGAAATATCATAAAGCATTTTCTTGGGAATATACTAATATGCAGGGGATTCATCCTGAAACATGCACTCATCACATCTACACAGATGATAACATAAGACCTCTCAAACAACCACAATGAAGAATGAATCCAATATTGAAAGAGGTAGTCAAAGAAGAATTACAAAAATTATTAAAGGTAGGATTCATCTACCCTATCTCTGACAATCAATGGGTTTCTCCATTAGTTGTTGTACCTAAGAAAAATGGGAAATGGAGAATTTGTGTAGACTATAGATAATTGAACAAAGCAACACTTAGAGATCATTTTCCATTACCATTCATAGATCAAATCTTAGATTCACTAGCTGGAAAAAAATATTTTTCCTTCCTAGATGGATTTAGTGGCTATAACCAAATCAATATAGCAATAGAGGATCAAGACAAAACTACTTTTACATTCCCTTGGGGTACCTATGCTTATAAGGTATTACCTTTTGGTTTATGTAATGCTCCAACTATTTTTCAAAGAGCAGTCCTGGCCATTTTTGTTGATTTAGTACATGAATGCATAGAGGTATACATGGATGATTTCTCTGTGCATGGTGATTCTTTTGATAAATCCTTGAAAATTTTGGAAAAAGTCCTAATAAGATGCATAGAAACAAATTTGTCTCTTAGCAATGAAATTTGTTTTATGATGTTAACTGAAGGAGTAGTATTGGGTCATCATATTTCATCATCAGGAATTACAGTGGATCCTGCAAAAATACAAATCATTGTAAATCTACCAGAACCAATCATCCAAAAGGATGTGAGAGGTTTTCTTGGATATGCAGGCTATTACTGAAGTTTCATTGAAAATTTTAGTAAAATAGCTTTTCCATTATTCAAATTACTTGCAAAAGATGTACATTTTCATTGGAATACTAATTGTCAAAATGCCTTTCAGAAGCTCAAACACAAGCTATCAATAACACCTATCTTAAGAGGGCCTAATTGGGCTTTGCCATTTCACATCTCTACAAATGCATCAGATACTGTAATAGGGGCATCATTGGGTCAAAAGGAAAATCTTATGACTTATGTTATTTACTTCATTAGCAAAAATTTAACCCCTGCAAAGTTGAATTACACAGTCACAAAGAAATAAATGTTGGCAGTAGTACATGCTGTGAATAAATTCCGTCACTACATCACTGGTTATGAAGTCTTTATCCATACAGATCATTCTGCCATAAAAAATCTCATGAACAAACCTATTACTAATGGTAGGATAACAAAATGGTTGTTATTGATGCAGGAATTCAACATTACAATCTTGAATAGACCTAGAAGGGAAAATCAAGTGGTTGATTTCCTATCTCGATTAAAAACCTCTGGTGAGATTGTTCATGTCTCAGATAATTTTCCTGATGAGCACCTATTTTCAATTTCAGTTATAACTCCATGGTATGTTGATATAGCCAACTATTTATCATCAGGGATGTTACCTCCTTCTCTCACATCCAAAGAAAAGAAAAAGATAATTAAACAGAGTGCTAGATACACATGGATTGATGGAGATCTCTTTTATACAAGATATGATCTCATAGTTAGAAGATGTGTAAGACAAGATGAGATTTTAGAAATGTTAAAATCTTTCCATGATGAACCTTGTGGTGGTCATTTTGCAGATAAGAGGATAGCATACAAAATACTCAATTTGGGGTGGACAAGTTGTCG
>CBVK0100455834.1:0-10506 GCA_900067695.1 Picea abies
GAGCCAAGCTCGAGGCCTTTGTATCAGAATTGTGCAGACCAGAGTGACTCTGGACAAATGATAGGTGAGTGTTGGGGGCTTGTTGGCCCTTCCTTGATCAAGTTTTGGGATAACCTGGGTCATTTTGACCTATTTTGGAACGATGACAGCTATTCAAAGAAGGGATGCCAAGCGGTCCACTTTTGGACCCCTATTAGGGTTTTTGGGTTAATATAATGGGAAAGGGATGTCGGCCCATGGGTTTACCTATGCTTAGGCCCACTTTTGTAATGTATAGATATATTCTTATGCTAGATAGAAGTAGTAGTGTATCTATGTGATGTATGGCAGATGTCTTAGTGCTAATAGTTAGATTTGTGTGATCAGAAGTGGATTGTAAATGATCTGTGCATTATCATAAGAAGCTTGCAAGGCTAAGTGCAAGTTCTTGTAAGGGTCTTTGTGCTAAAGTGTAAAGAAGAAAGATCTAGCGAGCTGCGCAGATCTTATGTCCTTTGCAAATAAAGGTTTTTGTGCTCTGTGTTGTAACTGATGATTGAAGATACTATTAAAGAAGAAGAGTTGGTGGACATAGCCCTAAGGTGGGGGTGAACCACATAAATCTGTGTGTAATGCTCTGTGCTTTGATTCATTGTGTGAACCACATAAATCTGTGTGTAATGCTCTGTGCTTTGATTCATTGTGTTTATCTCTGCTTATGCTATGTGCTTTTGATATATTCACTTATGCTTTATGCTTCTTAGATATATATGATTATTAGATCCGATGTATGTGCGAGTGCTTAGTGCGGATCTGCAGCACCTGATGTATTACTATTGCTAAGTGCTTAGATACTGTATATCTAAGTGAATATTGCGATGCTCTGTGCTATCTGGAAAGTAAAATAAGGGTTGGATATTAATGGTTGATTCATGCTAAGTGCACTGTAAGTAGTATAAGCACATATTTGTGTCCCATCTAAGGTTGCATACACTTGAGTCTTGCAACCACCCTTGCCTCTACCTCAGGTGAGACTTCATATGCTTCGCAGGTGTTGCCAAAAGGGTCGGTAGTTAGGGTTTTGTTGGTGCGCTCTTGAGCATTGAACCCTGGGTCTTCCCCTTTGTGCCAACAAATGGTTACGTTGTAGGGACATGAAACTGTGATTGATGGGAACTGAAGTAAAGAAAAGAGAATCTCCATCCATAGATCTACTACTTAAGTGCACAGTATTGGGACTTGAAACTGTGATTGTTGGGAACTAGAGAAGAAGAAGCTTTGTGCAAAGTAAGCTCTGTGCGTAGATCTGTTTCCCTAGTGCACAGTGTCCCACTTGACCTGTGAAGCTTTGTACCAAGAAAGAAAGGTCAGATCTGAAGAAAAGAGGTCAGATCTGCAAGAAAAGAGGTTGATACTAAAGAAAAGAAGCCAGATATGAATGCTTTGTGATCTAAGAAAAGTAAAAGTGGAAGCTCCTTAAGAAAAGAGGTCAGATCTGCAAGAAAGAGGTAAGATCTGTAAGTTATGTGCTCTTATAAAAGTAAGAAAATTCTAGATCTAAAATCTTTGTGCTCTGTAAAAGTAAGACTAGTAGAAACTTTTGTTTATAAAAGCATGGATCTAGGTATTCTTCATAGATTATGTCCTAGCTTAAAAACTAGGGCATTGTTAGATGAAAGAAGGTTTGATATGAATAGATCTGGTAAGAATAGTGATATATATGTTATACCTATGCATAGAAAGAATGTTTTGAATAACAAATGGATGTAGGATCCTAGAAAGAATTTTTTGCAGGCTAACTACCATGATCCTAGTGCGCATTACAGAAGAGGTTGGGGATCATTTAAAAGAAAGAGAGGATTAGACTTATGTTACAGTTGCAAAAGACCGAGACATATAGCTAAGGAATTCCTTAGTGAAAGACCTAGTTGTCTTTGTTTCAAAGCTCTAGATCACGAAGTATTGGATTTCCCTAGAATGATTGCTAAGCTTGAAAAAATGAATCTGCATGAAGAAAACCCTAAAGCAAATCCAGAAATAGCAGAACCCCAGAAAGAATCAAAGAAGATGTTACTACATATGAAATACACTGTCAATGACTACCGACATGTTATATTAGCAGAGATATTTAAAGAAAAAGAATGCATCGAGGTAAGAATAGGAGACTTCGACATTGATTGTGTTTTGGATGAGGAAACACAGGTGAATGTTATGACAGAAAAAACTTGGGAAGCTATAGGGAGGCCTGCTATGACTCCATCTCTAGGAGGAATAGGGTTATTCAAAGTTAAAATGGTAAACCTATGTGGAAGGCTCACTCAGATATCTATGAATGCCAATGGAACTTCGACAGAGGAAGATTTTGAGATTATCAAATTCATTGAGGACAACGCCCCGTTTACTATGTTACTTGGAAATCCTTGGATTCAAAGAGATCAAGCCATAAAGAAGGAAGATGAAAACATTTTAGAACAACAGAGACAAGAGTTAAAAGACTTCATGACCAGAAGGATCACGCATTTGATTGAAGAACATGAGAACAGATCGAAGCCATATCACACTAGGAACCCAGACGTCAAAGTTATCAAAACGCCAGAGGACTCACAAAATACTGAAATTTCTATCTCAGATAAAGAAGAGATGTTATATCTAAACCCTAAGAAATAACCTCAACAGTGTGAAGTGACTATATCCAAGGAAAATAGGAATCATAATGGGAAAAGAACTACATAGACGAAGCTCACTGGAAAGAAAGCTAGAAATTTAAATAAGAAGAGGGCAAAATTGTAGGAGATTCCAGATGGAACATTGCAGAAAGAAACTTCACAGAATTTGAGCTTCATTGAGATATCAGAACAATGACATGGGTGACTTCACCATGGAAAAGCAATATAGTCATTTGACCGATATACCCATTCGACTCCCACCCCAAATGGACAGAAAATAATTAAAGGGTCACCACCAAACCGTTGGACACCGCCAGAACAGATAGAACATACTTAACGAAGGCCCCATACCCATTGCAAGTAGACCATTGTTGAGATTACCTATTTATCTCATCACGCCATGCCCGAAGAACACTTTTTCCAACTGAGAAATTGAAGCTCGTAGACTAGCAAGTGTCTATAGCGATCATCACGTCCTTGTACTGAACACACCGGGACCAAGGAAAACGAAGAAGCCTGAAGAGGTTCACGAAGTAGATAGTGTATCTGTAAGGACTACCTCTATCACACTAGACAAAGGAGGTGATGGTAAAGAGATAGAAGGCACAGAAATTGAACAACAGAAAGGTGAAGTACCAGTGCCTAGGGATGAAGAAGACTCATTAAAGAAAAGGAAGGTCTCACTTCTGAAAGCATCCTCCCGAAAGAAGCCTAGGACCCCTGTAACCAAGATGCGAACTACCCTCACATTGGATGAATTTGTGATGCAGGAGCATCTCCAACACATCAAGCGAGACAGCGCAGAAGTGGAAGACAGCTGGATGAGCCAGTGCAAATTTTGAAATTGCCTTGGAAATTGTTGCGCAGATCTTAAATGAATCCATTTAAGATGAAGCGCACTTGTGTATTGTAATAGACCTTGAACGGATAGCTCTCGTCCTTTAGTAGATAGTCGGCATTTAAAATAGTTAATGCTGGTAGATAGGAATTTAATTTTAGATTTGATAGCTTTAGCGTCCAAGAGGGAAAATGGATATAGACACCCTCATTGTATCATTGTAATATTATTCTGGAGAAACAGAAGATAAAACTCAAAAAAAAAAAACAGGGAGCTATAAAGAACACCCATGTATAGGCATTTGAATTAATAGATGAAAGCTTTGATTCAAACTCATGGATTGTGTTGTTTCTCTGTGTATTGATGTTATGCTCATGAATGTTTGCTTCTTGTCATACATTTGCTTTTATATGTTGTGTATGTGATTTCATGGTGGAATTGAATTATGAAGGAAGAGTAATGAGTTTCAATTGTTTATCTAATTGAGCCAGAGGATTCCTGCAAGGAGTGCAGTCGAATTTGTCCGCAAGAAGTGCGTTGACAGAAGGGTTCGATTAGAGATAGTTTTTTTTCTCATTTCCTCAAAGGTGCAGTTGGGCATAGGAGCCTTGCAAGGAGTGCGCAGGCTAGACGAAGCCTCAGGGTTGCGAACCTGAGAAAATATTGAAAGACTGCTGCTGCAGGAGTGCACAGAGTCAAGGGACTTCAACACTCAGTGAGGTTGAAGTGTTGCCAAAAGGAGTGCGTGCAAGAGGTTTTCAAGAAGACTTGAGAGTCATGAACAAGATCAGGAGGTATAGGACCTCGAGTAATTAC
Source organism: Picea abies (assembly GCA_900067695.1). NCBI lineage: Eukaryota > Viridiplantae > Streptophyta > Pinopsida > Pinales > Pinaceae > Picea > Picea abies. Next base: position 4,300 of record CBVK0100455834.1, read on the forward strand.
CAGGGAAAGCATAGGGAGTTGGTTCCTTGAAATCTTGCAAGAAGCATCGCAGACTTGCGAGAAAGTGGACGAGTTTCGTGAAGAGGAACGCAATCATTTTGCAGAAGCATCAAAAGGAAAACGGAGGGATGAAATCCTCTGAGGAGATTTCGCGAAGTGCCGAGGGTTGTTGGATCTTACGGAGGTGAAAGGAGGTTACAGCGAGAACATCCGAAGGTTTAAAGCTCAGGAAGGGCAGATCCGTCAATCCAAGTCACAAGGGCCATCGGATCTACACATGATATCGTGCATCGGGGATTCGTGAGTTGAAGTTGCAAAGGATTGCATCAGGAATTGCGATATCGCGATCTTGCGATATCCTTACGAGCCCAAAGCCGGTCATTTTTTAGGACGTGCGTCAAGATATCCAGGGAAGTCGGGGTTTGAAGAATCGATGGTTTTGAGAACAGAGAAATCTCACCGCTCGGAATCGCGAAACGTGATATCTCGACAGAAGAGTTTTGTGGGCCACAGCAGGAGTTAGTGGAAGACAGGTGGCGTAATATCGGGGATCGGGAAAAGGAAAGTCCCGAATCCATCGACATCAGTATTTGTGATCCCGTGAAGTCTGATATTCCGATAGAATTAACGGGAGTTGAGGTGACAACTCGCACGTGCGTCGGAGTTTCACCACATCGGGTGTCGGGAGTCGATAAAACAAAGTGCTCGATACCGTGAGGGGCGAAACCGCGATAAGAGAAGTTCTGATGGGGGCACAAAGAAGTCAGTGTTGACTGACCATCGGGTCTCGGGGATTCGAGAGCCCAGTGATCGACAATGAACTTACGAAGCCGTGAGTTCTGATTCTCCGATAAGTAAAGAAAGGGGGATCGCGCATAAGAGATCTGTGGGGTACAGGTTTCTCGATAGGGAATAGAAGAACCTTGGTGTTCTTCGGGCTGAGAAGAAGAAGATCCTGTGAGAGTGGACATGCCCGAGGGTGCGGCTGCGTCAATTTGATTTCATCATTGCAGCAGTGAATGATGATTCAAAGGAGATAGTAGAGAAGCAGGAGCAGATGTCTAACCGTATAGATATCAAACTCTAAGGAGTTTAGCAGCCACTCCAGTTCAATTGCATAGTACACACCTCGCCTCTGACAGTAGGGACAGTAGAACCAGGAGAAGAACCAACCCGACTTCACCAGATTGCTGACATGGTCGAAGCTCACCTTCGACAAGCTCAAGAAGACACAGCATGAACCACCCAGTCTCTCACACAGGTACAGGGAGTAATTGTCGAGCAGTGCAGTGTTGTCAAAAGAGAAAAACTTTCTCTTCAAGTACAGTGGAATAAAGATAAAGTAGAGCTACAACAAAGTAATGAATAGTTTCTCGCATAGCAACTTGAAGTAAAGGAACTAGTCAACAGAGCACTCTGCTCTGTGACCGTTATAGAAGTACCAGTTGAAGAGAGAGTTCCACAGAAGGTGGCCTAGCTTGAAGACGTTATACAGAAGCTACAGCAACGCATTGATGATCTAGAACTCTGCATTGTGCCCAAGACCCCCCTGGAGATAAGAGACCAGCGAGAAGCAAATGCTCGGAGCACAGTTGACCGATTGAAATATCTTGCCTTGGAGTGCAAGAAACTTAGTAACCAGAGTGCCCAAATCTACGAGAACCTTACAGAGAATCCGGAGTTACAGGCGCTGGAGTCACAGGTCTAGGAATAAAAGCAGCATGCAGATACATTACAAGCGCAGCTGAAAGCTCTGTTTGCAGTGGATAAAATAAAATGATCTCATGGACAATGCACAACTCAAAAACAGATACACATGATCTAGAGAAAAGTGATGGAAGCCACTCAACGCATCCAACCGGTGCAAGACAAGACATGCATATTATTTGTTAAGATCGAAATCCATGGAGAAGAACTTAAGCATGTCATCATCACTGTAGAACAAGGCTTGGAAGGAGAAGTAAACGACAAAGTGATCCTGGAATTCACCCAGCAAGAAGCCACAACAAAGTAGCTCGAGCCATGCTCAAGGCCTTCGAAGTAGAGTTGCAAAGACCAGAGTGACTCAGGATGAGTCACAGGTGAGTGTTGGGGGCATGTTGGCCCTTGACCAAGTTTTGGGATAACCTGGGTCATTTTGACCTATTTTGGAACTACGACAACTAGTCAAAGAATGACCGCCAAGCGAATCATCTCGGTCCAATTTTGGGCTCCTATTAGGGTTTTTGGGTTAATATAATGGAAAAGGGATGTCAGCCCGTGGGTTTTCCCATGCTTAGGCCCACGTTTGTAATGTATAAAAAGATTCTTAGGCTATATAGAAGTAGCAGTGCATCTATGTGATGTATTCTAGATGACTTAGTGCTAATAGTTAGATCTGTGTGATTGGAAGTGGATTGTAAATGTTCTGTGCATGATCATAAGAAGCTTGCAAGGCTAAGTGCAAGTTGTTGTAAGGGTCTTTGTGATAAAGTGTAAGGAAGAAGGATCTAGCGAGCTGCGCAGATCTTCTGTCCTTTGCAAAGAAAGGTTTTTGTGCTCTGTGTTGTAACTGATGATTGAAGATACTAATAAAGAAGAAGAGTTGGTGGACGTAGCCCCAAGGTGGAGGTGAACCATGTAAATCTATGTGTAATTCTTTGTGCTTTGATTAATTGTGTTTATCTCTGCTTATGCTATGTGCTTTTGATATATTCACTTATGCTTTGTGCTTCTTATATATATATGATTATTAGATCTGATGTATGTGCGAGTGCTTAGTGCTGATCTGCAGGACCTGATGTATTACTATTGCTAAGTGCTGAGATACTATATATCTAAGTGAATATTGTGATGCTCTGTGCTATCTGCGAAGTAGAATAAGGGTTGGATATTAATGGTTGACTGATGTTAAGTGCATTGTAAGTAGTATAATCACAGATCTATGTCCCATCTAAGGTTGCATACAGTTGAGTCTTACAACCACCCCTGCCTCTACCTCGAGTGAGACTTCATCTTCTTCGCAGGTGTTTCCAAAAGGGTCGGTAGTTAGGGCTTTGTTGGTGCGCTCTTGAACATTGAACCCTGGGTCTTCCCATTTGTGCCAACAAATGGTTACGTTGTTGGGACCTAAAACTGTGATTGATGGTAACTGAAGTAAAGAAAAGAGAAGATCTATGCATAGATCTACTACTGAAGTTCACAGTATTGGGACCTGAAACTATGATTGTTGGGAACTAGAGAAGAAGAAGCATTGTGCAAAGTAAGCTCTGTTCGTAGATCTGTTGCCCTAGTGCACAGTTTCCTGCTTGACCTGTGAAGCTTTGTGCCAAGAAAGAAAGGTTAGATCTGAAGAAAAGAGGTCAGATCTGCAAGAAAAGAGGTTCATACTGAAGAAAAGAAGACAGATTTGAATGCTTTGTGATCTAAGAAAAGTAAAAGTGGAAGCTCCTAAAGAAAAGAGGTCAGATCTACAAGAAAGACGTAATATCTATAAGTTTTGTGCTCTGATAAAGGTAAGAAAGTTCTAGATCTGAAAGATTTGTACTCTATAAAAGTAAGACTAGTAGAAATTTGTGTTTCTAAAAGCATGGATCTAGGTATTCTTGGTAGATTATGTCCTAGCTTGAAAACTAGGGCATTGTTAGATGAAAGAAGGTTTGATATGAATATATCTGATACGAATAGTGATAGATATGTTATACCTATGCATAGAAAGAATGTTTTGAATAACAAATGGATGCAGGATCCTAGAAAGAATTTTTTGCAGGTTAACTACCATGATCCTAGTGCGCAATACAGAAGAAGTTGGGGATCATTTAAAAGAAAGAGAGGATTGGCCCTATGTTACAGTTGCAGAAGACCGGGACATCTAGCTAAGGAATTTCCTGGTTGAAGACCTAGTTGTCTTTTTTGCAAAGCTCTAGATCACAAAGTATTGGATTTCCCTAGAATGATTGCTAAGCTTGAAAAAATGAATCTGCATGAAGAAAACCCTAAAGCAGATCCAGAAATAGCAGAACCCCAGAAAGAATCAGAGAAATTGTTACTACATATGAAAGACACCTTGAATGACCACCGACATGTGAGATTAGCAGAGATATTTAAAGAAAAATAATGCATCGAGGTAAGAATAGGAGACTTCGACATTGACTATGTTTTGGATGAGGAAACACAGGTGAATGTTATGACATAAAAAACTTGGGAAGTTATAGGGAGGCCTGCTATGACTCCATCTCTAAGAGGAATAGGGTTATTCAAAGGAAAAATGGTAAACCTATGTGGAAGGCTCACTCACATATCTATGTGTTTCAATGGAACTTTGACAGAGGAAGATTTTGAGATTATCAAATTCATTGAGGACAATGCCCCGTTTACTATGTTACTTGGAAATCCTTGGATTGAAAGAGATCAAGCCAAAAAGAAGGAAGACGGAAAAGTTTTAGAATGATAGAGACAAGAGTTAAAGGACTTCATGACCAGAAGGATCGCCCATTTGATTGAAGAATAGGAGAATAGATCGAAGCCATATCACACTAAGAACCCAGACGTCGAAGTTATCAGAACGCCAGAGGACTCACAGAAGACTGAAGTTTCCATCTCAGATAAAGAAGAGATGTTATACTTGAATCCTAAGAAAGAACCTTAGCAACGCGAAGTGAATATATCCAAGGAAAATAGGAATCAGAATGGGAAAAGAACTACTAAGATGAATCTCACTAGAAAGAAAGATAGAGAGTTAAATAAGAAGAGGGTGAAATTGCAGGAGATTCCAAATGGAACATCGCAGAAAGAAACTTTGCAGAATTTGAGCTTCAAAGAGATATAAAAACAATGACATGGGTCACTTCACCATGGCGAAGAAATATATCCATTGGACCGATATACCCGTTCGACTTCCGCCCCAAACAGACAAAAAATCATTAAAGGATCACCACCAGACTGTTGGACACTGCCAGAACGGATAGAACAGAGTTAACGGAGGCCACATACCCATTACAAGCAGACCATTGTTGAGATTACCTATTTATCTCATCGCACCATGCTTGAAGAACACTTTTTCCAATTGAGAAATTGAAGCTCCCATACTAGCAAGCATCTAAAGTGATCATCACATCCTTGTATTGAACACACCGGGACCAAGCAAAACAAAGAAGCCTGAAGAGGTTCATGAAGTAGACAATGTATTTGTAAGGACTACCTCTATCACACCAAACAAAGGAGGTGATGGTGAAGAGATAGAAGGCACAGAAATTGAACAACAGAAAGGTGAAGTACCACTACCTAGGGACGAAGAAGACTCATCAAAGAAAAGGAAGGTCTCACCTCTGAAAGTAGCCTCTCGAAAGAAGCCTAGGACCCCTGTAATCAAAATGTGAACTGCCCTCACATTGGATGACTTTGATTTCATCATTGCAACAGTGAATGATGCTTCAAAGGAGATAGTAGAGGAACAGGAGGTGAAGTAGGAGAAGATGTATAACCCTATAGAGATTGAACTCCAAGGAGTTCAACATGCACTCCAGTTCAGTCACACAGTACACACCCCACCTCTGACAGCATGGATAGTAGAACCGGAGACGAACTAGTTTGACTTCACCAGATTGTTGACATGGTCGAAGCTTGCCTTCGACAAGCTCAAGAAGACACAACACAAACCACCCAGGCTCTCACATAGGTACAGGTAATACTTTTCGAGCAGCGCAGTGCTATAGAAAGAGAAAAACTTTCTCTTCAAGTACAATGGGATAAAGAGAAAGCAGAGCTACAACAAAGCAAGGAACGTACAATGGGATAAAGAGAAAGCAGAGCTACAACAAAGCAAGGAACAGTTGCTCGTAGAGCAGCTTGAAGTAAAGGAACTAGTCAATAGAGCACTCTGCGATGTGACCATTATCGAAGTACCAGCTTAAGAGAGAGTTCCACAGAAGGTGGCCCAGCTTGAAGAAATTATACATAAGCTACAACAACGCATTACTGATCTAGAACTCCGCGCTATGCTCGAGACCCCCCAAGAGATAATAGGCCAGCAAGAAGCAACTGCTCAGAGCACTGTTAACCGATTGAAAGATCTTGCCTCGGAGTGCAAGCGGCTCAGTAACTAGAGTGCCCAAATCTACGAGAACCTTACAGAGAATCCAGAGTTACAAACACTGGAGTCACAGCTCCAGGAAGCAAAGCAGCCTGCAGCTACATTACAGGCGCAGCTGAAGGCTCTGTCTACAGTGG